>PVKA01013724.1:7331-54368 GCA_004027165.1 Ctenomys sociabilis | reverse complement strand
AAAAAAAAAAAAAAAAAAAAAAAAAAAAAAAAAAAAAAACATCTGCAGAGGGGCAGAGGAGGGCTAAATCTCAAATGTTTAAACACAAGAAAACATGACACTCCATATGTGGACAGACTACATAAAGTATAAAATGTAATCCTGCCAGTCCCTCCATATTATGAAAATGAATACATTCAATCTATTGAAGAATCATCATTTCCAAGCAGACACACAGTTCAGTGAGAAGAAAAGGTCTGAAGAGTCAGTCCTACCAATGACTTCCATGTAAAAACCTTACACAATTAACTAAGTCTTAATTTCCGTGTCTGTAAAACAGGAAGCTCCTAGTTCAAGGACCATATGCAGTTACTATGAGGAATAGGGAAAACAGCATATATAAAGTGACTGGCACCCAATAAATGTTACAATTATTACTGCTTTCAGGGTATATTTAAAGTCATGCATTAAAAAAAAGGAATGAAAAAGAAAAGACAAAAAAAGGAAGGGTGGAATAATGCAAGTATGTGTTCGGGATAGCTTGAGATGATTGTAGTACTCATTTCTATCAGTTTGTTTAAACTGCTCATGTCTATCTAGCAGTTAATGTTTAAGATTCTTACACTGACTAATTCTTTTTTCTTTTTTTTTTTGAGACAGGGTCTCACTGTGCAGTTCAAGCTGGCCTTAAGCTCACTTTGTAGCTCAGGCTGGTCTCGAACTCACAACAATCCTCCTGCCTCAGCCTCCCTAGTGCTGGGATTACAGGCATGCGCCACCACGCCCGGCTTTTCCTGTCTTTTTGAGACAGGATCTCGCTATGCAGTTCAGGCTGGCCTTAAGCTCACTTTGTAGCTCAGGCTGGTCTTGAACTCACAACAATCCTCCTGCCTCAGCCTCCCCAGTGCTGGGATTACAGGCCTGCGCCACCACGCCTGGCTATGACTAATTCTGTATACAGCTTTTATCTACAGTCTGAGCAACTATATCAAAGACAGCAAAGTGCAATACAAAAACCACAGTTGAATATCTCTCATCCTGTTCTTTTAAATATGTACTATTTCTAATATCTTATCAATTAGTAGTCTCTACTTTTTTTTTTTTTTCCCCAGCTCAGCCCACCCTGAGGGTGGGGCTGGCACGGCATGTGGTGCAGAGAACCCAACCACAGTCCCTGTGCCTGACTAAGCTTGCCTACACCTGCACTTTAGACCACTGGTCTATCTTGCCAGCCCCAACAGTCTCTTTTAAAAAAAAAAAAAAAATTTAAATAAAACATTAAAGAAAAAAAAAAGTTTATTGAATGTAAGTATTACTGTTGAATTATTTGACCAATTTTGCATACCTGGATCTGTTAATCTGAACAAATTGACAATTAAAAACATGCAATATAACAGCCATTGTTAAATTTTTATTCTTGTTTTAAAATTCTATCATGTGCACTGTCGCTTGTTACTCCATTTTTGTCTTTGTTTCTATGTGTTTTTATTCTTCAAAATAAAATAAAATTAAAATTAAAAGGACTAAAGAAAGTAATGAAGCAATTTCAAGGGAAATCAGATACTACTCCAAGACAAATGAAAATATAGCAAAACTTACAAGCGCTGCTTAGAGAAAAATATTTAGTCTATAAATGCTTATATTAAAAAAATCTCTATTCAATAAACTAGACTTCATCTTAAAAACATGAGAAAAAGGCAAACTAAAAACCAGAAAGAAATAGCAATTTGAGCAGAAGTTAATGATTCAGAAGTTGGTTCTTTCTCAGCAGATTAAAGCAACTGCAAGCAGGCTCAGGGACCAGGGTTCCATCCCCAGGCCTGCTGTACCAGCCCAGGCCCATCCCCAGGGTGCGCTGAGAGGGCAACTGAGACTGGGCGTGGTGGCACATGCCTGTAATCCCAGCTCTTGGGAGGCTGTAAACAGGCAGATCACTACCAGTCCGATCTAGTAGTGAGACCCTGAACACCATGTAGACTCTTCACTAAAAACAAATACAAAAAAAGTTGGTTCTTTGAGCTGGGCATGGTGGCACATGCTAGCACTCTGGTAGGTTTAGGCAAAAAAATCCTAATTTCAAACCTGGCCTGGTCTTAGCAAGACTATGTCTCAAAATAGAATGGGATAGAGATATAGCTCAGTACAAAGGGCCCTGAGTTCATTCTTCAGTAAGTGGGGGAAAGAGGGCAGGTGTCATTGAAACAATAAAAACTGATAAACTTGCAACTATTAGAAAAAAAAAAAGAGTCAAAATACTAAACCAGGAATAAAGAAACATTACTAACCTTGCAGATATAAAATTGCATCTGAATAGTATCTACATTTTAGAAAACTATAAGCTACAAAATATGCCAACATGTTGAATGACTTTAATAAAATGGAATACATCCTTAAAAAACAGAAACTGCCAAGAAAACTCTGAATAGACTCTACCAATAGAGACTAAGCTAGTAATTTAACTTTCCACACAGAAAAGCCAAGGCACAGAGGGCTTCACCGACTAATTTTACCAAACCATTAAAGAACTAATACCTATTCTTCACAAACTTCCCAAAAAGTGGAAGTAACATACAACTAAATCTGAAATCAGTGTTACTATCATACCAAATCCAAAAAATTACCAAAAAGTTACATTAGTATAATGTCAAAAACACAGCATAAAAATCCTCAACAAAATGTAAAACCAAATCCAGCAGCATATTAAAAAAAAAAAGGATTATATTTATATTTAATGACCAAGCAAGTTAGGCCAGTTATAGAAGATTGATTTAGCAGCCAAAATAATACATCCTATATGGACAGATCAAAGAACAAAAACTTCATGACCTAAACAGATGCATCACCAAAGGAAAAGGTTCCTAAAGTACAGGCAAAGAGCCTAAAATAGCCCCCCAAAAAAAAATTGTTAAAAAAGAATAAAGTAAGCCGGGCGTGGTGGCGCAGGCCTGTAATCCCAGCACTCGGGAGGCTGAGGCAGGAGGATTGTTGTGAGTTCGAGACCAGCCTGAGCTACAAAGTGAGCTTAAGGCCAGCCTGAACTGCACAGTGAGACCCTGTCTCAAAAAGACAAAAAAAAAAAAAAAAAAGAATAAAGTAAGGGGCCAACAAGATAGTTCAGCAGTCTAAAACGCCTGGTTAGGCAAGTTTAGGCAAGCGCCCAGGGACTACTTCTAGATAACTGGCACCACATGCTGTGCCAGCCCTGCCCCTTCCCCCAGGGTGTGCTGAGCCAGCCACAAAAAAAAAGAAGAAAATAGGAGACTTTTATACCACTTTATACAGAGGGCCTAAATCTCACTTCCAGATATAGCTATTCATGAGGGGCCTTAAAACCAATTCCTATGGATCTAAGGCACAACAGGAAATCCTTATGGCCTTGGAATAAGTATAATTTTCTAGATAAAAAAGACTAAGGGCACAATCTACCAAGACCAAGTAAATAAATGATGTAAATCAGACTTCATTAAAATTAGTAACTCTTTTTAGTTGGGTGTGCTAGCACAGACCTGTAATCTCAGCAAGAGGGAACCTGAGATGGAAGGACTGCAGTGAGTCTGAGGCCAGCCTGGGCTATACAGTGAGTTCAAGGTCAACTACACTACATAGCAAAAGCCTGTCTCAAAAAAAATAAAGGGGCTAGGGAGGTGGCTTGGTAGTCTAAGGATCTGTCTAGCAAAAGGGAGGACCCAAAAGCTGGATCCCCAGCACCTCATGCTGTGCTGGCCCTGAAACCCCAGGTGTGCCACACCAGCCCCAAATCTGGGTGTGGTTTGCAATCCCAGCACTAGGGAGGCTGAGACAGAAGGATCACTACTAGTCCAAACTGTGGAGCAAGACCTTGTGTCAAATAAACAAACAAAAATTTTTAAAAGGTAACTTTTTAATTGCTCCCAAAATGTTTCAAAAGAATCTTCAAGGCTGGGAATATAGCTCAGCAGCACAGTGCCTACCTGCCAAATGCAAGGTTCTGAGTTTGACTCCTAGTACCCAAAAGAAAAAAGAATCTGCAGAATTAGATATATTTGAAAATCATGTATCTGATAAGGAACTAGCTAGCGTCCAGAATTCATATACAAACAACTTGTCCAACAACAATAAAAAGATGCATAGCCCAATTTGTCTAGCATGTGCAACGCCCTAGGATTGATCCTCAACACAAGAAAAAAAATTCAAAAGGACTTACATAGGCACTTCTCAAAAGATACACACCAAAGCGCATATGAAGAAATGCTTAACAATAGTCATCAGAGAAATGCAAATTAAAACATACAATACCACATCATACCCACAACGATAACCATAATCACAATGGCAATGATGCAGAAAAACTAGAGTCTCTGTACAATGCTGATGGGAACATGAAGTAATTATGGAGTCATTCGGAAATATAATCTGACAGTTCCTCAGAAAGTTAAATACAGAGTTACTAGGAATTCTGTTTCCAACCGGGAACTGAACTCAGGACCTTGTGCTTGCTACTGAAGCGCTTATTCTACTGAGCCATCTCCCCGGCCACCTAACCACATATCTAAAAGAACTGAAAACAGATATTTTAAAAAACCAAAACTTGCACATGAGTGACACTGTCCATAACATTATTATTCGAAATACCCAAAATGTGAAAACAAACCAAAATTTATCGATAAACAAAATGGAATTTTTGTTACATGGAATTTTGTTATATGAAATTATACTCCACTCATTCAATGGAATATTATTTGGCCACAAAAAGTAAAGCACTGACACATTCTACAATATAAAAGAATCTCCAAAATTCATTAAATGAAACAAAAGACATAAATGGGATTCTATAATTACATGTATATGGAATGTCTAGAATTGACAAATCCATAAAAACAGAAAAGTCTTTCATGATTGGCAGAAGCTAGCGGGAGAAGTGACTACTACTGGGTACTGAACCCAAGCCCTTTGCACAGAACTACTGCCCTAGTCCTTTTTTCTTTTGAGATGTCTTGTCTTACTAAGTTACCAGGATGGGTTCAACCTCACAATCCTCCTGACTCAGCCCTGCAGAGTGCTGGGATTACAGGCATGCACCACTATGCACACAGCAGGATTTCTCTAAGATACAACAAAGCTGGGCGTGGTGGCGCATGCCTGTAATCCCAGCACTAGGGAGGCTGAGGCAGGAGGATTGTTGTGAGTTCAAGACCAGCCTGAGCTACAAAGTGAGCTTAAGGCCAGCCTGAACTGCACAGTGAGACCCTGTCTCAAAAAAGACAAAAAAAATAAATAAATAAAAAATAAGACACAACAAAATTTTCCAAAATTAGGCAGTAGCTGATTGCCTAACTACAAGCAGACAAAAAGAAAAACCACTAAACTGAACGCCTTAACAGGATGAAATGGTAAGTTATATAGATATTAGAAAGTTAAGCAGCAAAATAAAAGTAAAGCAATGAAAGTGCTCACTAAACTGAACACTATGTTTTTGGTAAAGGGTCTCACTGCATAGCTCAGACTCATAATGACCCTCCTGTCTCCGCAGCCCCAGTGCTGGGCTTACAGGCATGAGCCACCCCACTCAGTAGCCAACTCAAGGGGTGGGGCCCAGCGCAGCTTGTGATACCAGGGATCAAACCCTGGTCCCTGTGCTTGCTTAAGCAGGGGCTTAGTCCGCTCTGTGCTATCTCACCCACCCTTGAACTGAACACTTTGACAGGATGAAAGTTATGGTAAATTATATCCAAATATTAGATATCCAATATTCAATAATGCTAATATTTAATAATGCTATTTTTAAATGGTATTTTAAAGCTATACCCAAAAATTCTCACTGCCTTTCATAACTAAGAATTTTAATTCTAAAGTTCCAACTAAACCAAATACCATCAATATTACAAAAGCGTCTGACTCCAAGCCAAAAGCTCAAGAACAAACTTTCTAACTTTTCTGGGTTAAAAAACAGCAAGCTGTTTGTGTCTCCAGATCCAGGCACCACCCACATGCAGGATGAAATGTATGGTAAGGCCCTTCCTATCAGTTCCCATACTATAAAACAAAAAGTATGGGGGGGAGGGAGATGCCTCAGTAGATTAAGCCCTTGCCTGGCAAGCACAAGGGCCTGAGTTCAATCCTCAGTTCCACACACAAAAAAAAAAAAAGGTATCAAAATAGCTCAACCTCACACACCTGCTCAGAGGTAATCTAAAAGAAAGCAAGAGCAGTTGTCATTTCATTATATTTTAATAAACATGATACAATTAAAATGTATCAATGTAATTATAAACTTAAAAATATGGGTACATTTGCTATTAAAGATTTATATTACATAACATTTACTATTTACATATTGGCTTATAATTAAACTTTAATAAGAGCCTATTTATAAGTCAAATGACCCTACTGTTTTTGATTATATAATTCAAGTGGAAAAAAATCCTTCAAATTCCCTAAAGTCAGAAGACAGCAGTCACATAGCTAAATAAACTGAAAAATAAACAAGAAGCAAAATCAGATTCTGAGGTCTGAAAAATGTTGATCTTAACTCTGGTGTTCCAAAATAAGTCTAATATGTTCTTTCTTCTCCTGTCATATTGACAAAGAACTTGTATCATGAGTAAGACAGTATAAATCAGTAACTTCATCCTGCCTCATACTTCACCTTGCTTTTCCTAAATAAATATACTAAACTTTTGTTATTGTGTACAGGGTCATTTTTCCTCAAAAAAGATATTTCATTGCCTCCCACCTGGCAGGAGAAAGGGAAGGGAAATGAAGATTCTGATCTGATACGAATATCTACTATCTTTACAGCAACACAGATTCACTTCAGAAAGACATAGCATATAATTCAAAAGACTGAAAGACTTTTGAATATTTTTAGGGATGAAAGTCCAAATACTAAATAAAAGGACTTCATCCTAGAAAAAAAAAGACTGTGCGTATAGGCACATGCAATGCTTGGGAGGTTGAAAACAGAAGGATCACTACAAGTCTGACCTGTGTAGTGAGACCCTGTAAACCCTGTACCAAATACAAGAGGAGGCAGGAGGAGGAGGAAGAGAAGGAAGAAGAAGAAGGGGAGGAGGAAGAGAGGAGGAGAACAAAGAAAAACAAAAAACTAGGACAGTACTGATATCTCTCCACTAAATTAAATAAAACATCAAAACAGGGGAGTACCAACTCAATTTAAAAAGACAAGTAACACCATATCTCCACCCAGCAGAATGGAAAACTTTTTAATAGAAGTCACAACTCTAAATAGAGTGAAGTTCTCTCAAATCATGATTGTTGGATCCATGGAGTCTTAATGGAAAGTGTTAATTGCTGGTACACATGAGCTGTAATTACGGCAATTGTCCATAAAAGGTACTCTAATACCACGCTGCGACAAAATATTGCTGACTAAAAAGGCACTACTTAAGTTTTCTTTAGCATCTTTCAGCAAAAAAAAAAAAAAATTCAATTGTCAACTGATCATTTTGTAACACAACCCTAATGCCACTTCCTCAGTGAACTATCCCCCTTCTAGGTTTCAGTAACTAACTCTGTATTCATCTAGCTCTATCTGTATACACTCTTTTTTCCCTCTACTGGTGTTTCTCACTCTATTCCACTGACTCTCAAAAAAATGACAAAGCAGATATGGTGACACTCATAATCCCACCACCCAGGTGGCTGAGGCAGGATCATAAATTTAAGGACAAGCGAGGGTACATAATAAGCTTAAAACCAGCCTGGTCACAGAAATTGACATACTCAAGGAATAAAACAAATGTCAAGGCTTAACTGCCCTGGACCCACTATACTTAGCTTGGGAAAGCATCAGCAATGTGTTATTTTAGAAAGGGCTCCAGTACAAGGTTACAGGATAAACCCTGAGGGGACTTGACTGACCTTATCAGATACAAAAGTTACATTTCTTGTTATATAGGTCTTCCTTTATCTTCGTCTTAACCATCCAGCAGAAAAGTATAAAAATGAGGTATATAAAGTAAAACCATATTAATATGTTGAGCTGTAAAAGGCTCTAATCAACAACTTCTATGGATAACCCACTACACTACTGTGGACTGCTGGACTGTGTTGGAGTGTTTTGCTGAATTCAAGCACCTATAATAATGAATGACAATAGAATACCCATCTCTGACAGGACTAAACAAAAAAAGGGATACAAAGGAAGAACCTTTCTGTATTTGTATATACAGAACAGTTAGGATAAATATGCAGCTACTTTCATGTAATTCTATGAGAAGAAAGATTTGCACTAATAGTGTCTGGACAGGATATCCTGTACTATGGATAACCACTAGGAAGATAACAATGTAAAAAGTATTAATTACTGAAATTGTGCTACAGATCAGCTTTAACAAAAAAGGATAAGTATACAGCTACATTCTCTTAATTCAATGAATAGAGGGATCTGCTCTAATAGTGTTTGTAAATAGAATGTCTGTTATCTTGTACAACAAATAACCACTAAGAAAACAATATGCAATGTATTAACTATTGAATCTGCCCTGATAATCTGATTTGAAACTGTCTTATTGCTATTTGTTCTTCAATAAAATTATGGGGAAAAAAAGGGCTCCAAATGTGATTCTGAGCATCCCATTCCTACCCTGGAAAAGCCTCTAAGAGCACTCCCTGTGTGATCCTACAAGCATCCTTGATTTCAGCTAGGACCTGTGCACTCATGTCACCCTAAACGGTAGAGCAGCATAACTCTCCGGTAAATCAGACAGAAAAAGAATTTCCACATGTATGTTATACACATGAGCCCTACAAAATTCAACATATGCAACCTCATTTTTGTAAAACAGTAATAATACAGTAACCACTGGGGAGATGCCTCAGTAGAATAAGTGCTTCCCTGGCAAGCACAAGGGTCTGAGTTCAATCCCTGGGTCTGCCAAAAAAAAAAAAAAAAATCACAGTAATACAGTAACCACCAAATGTGGTTAAATAAACTCTATTGCATGAAACTGTTGGTATGTTATACCACTATTTAATAAAATAAACCAGAGGGGCTGGGGAGATGGCTCAGTGGAGTAAACACTTCCCTGGCAAGCGCAAGGGCCTGAGTTCAATCCCCGGTCCTACAATAAACAAATACAATAAATACAATGAACTAGAAATATACACATTGATTTGAAAAGAATTCTAAGCTATACTAAGTGAGAAAAGCAAAGTGGGAACACAGTGCTGAAGTACATGCTTAGCACATACAGGACCCTGTGTCCTACCCCAAGCCCCTAAAAAGAAAAACAAAACAAGAGTATTCTAACATTTGTGTTAGAAAATGGATACATGCAATACATACACAGAAAATTTTTAAAACACAAGAAACATAACAATAGTTGTCAACAGAAAGTTAAATTAAGAAGGTAGTACATACTTAGAGACTAAGAGACAGCCCTTTCATCAAACATACATTTGATGTTAGAACTCTTTTGCATATAACATGAACCTTTCACTATTATAAAAAGTACACAAGTACATTTAAAAGCTTCATCCAGAATACACAGAGAATGCCCAAAAGAAAAATGAACAAAGGCTGAACAGGCACTTTACAAGTTTAGACAAATGGGCAATAAAGTGTTTAATTTCATTTAGCAATTAGAAAAATTCAAATAAATTAAGTTAAATTAATTCATTTATTTATGTATTTTTTTCTATTTTAGGGAAGGGTCTATAAGGGTGTTCAGGGTCTCATTAGTAGATCGGACTTGTAGTGATTCTCCTGTTTACAGCCTCCTAAGAGCTGGGATTACAGGCAAAGTTAAATTATTTCAAATCAATGATATATACAACTAAAATCAAAAAGGTGGTGAAAATCAAGCACTGATGAAGACAGGGAATAATCAGAATTCTCACACTGGTGGTGGTAGTGAAAAGTAAATGAGTATTACCTACTAAATTATGTACCTTATAGTCCAACAACAATTCTAGCACTAAATAGTTTTATCCAAATGAATTAAAAACATGTCCACATAAAAACCCACACACAAATCTTCACAACTACCAAAACTTTTTCTAATAATGATTTTAACTTTAATACAACTACCAAAACTTTGAAACAATAAAGATGTCTTAAGAGAGCCGGGTGTGGTGGCGCATGCCTGTAATCCCAGCACTCAGGAGGCTGAGGCAGGAGGATTGTTGTGAGTTCAAGACCAGCCTGAGTTACAAAGTGAGCTTAAGGCCAGCCTGAGCTGCATGGTGACACCCTGTCTCAAAAAGACAGGAGAAAAAAAAAAAAAAAGTATTAAAATGTGGTACACTCAGAAAATGGAACATTAGCACCAAAAATAAGCCATAAAAAACATGAACATTAAAAGCACATTACTGGGGCCAGGGAGATGCCTCAATGGAATAAGCACTTCCCTGGCAAGCATAAGGGCCTCAGTTCAATCCCCGGTTCCACCACAAAAAAAAAAAAAAGGTACATTTCTAAACAAAGTAGTCAATATGAAAGGTCAACATAATGTGTGATTACAACAATGTGATATTTTGGAAAACTCAAACTTATGGAAATTTTAAAAAGATTAGTGGTTATCAAAAGTAGAGGACGAGCCGGGCGTGGTGGCGCAGGCCTGTAATCCCAGCACTAGGGAGGCTGAGGCAGGAGGATTGTTGTGAGTTCGAGACCAGCCTGAGCTACAAAGTGAGCTTAAGGCCAGCCTGAACTGCACAGCAAGACCCTGTCTCAAAAAAAAAAAAAAAAAAAAAAAAAAAAGTAGAGGACGAAATTTGAAAAGGTAGACCAAAAAGGATTTTTGAGGTAGTAAAACTATTTTTTATGATACTGTAATAACATGTATCACTGTAGGGCTGGGGAGCTATCTCAGCAATCAGCCTGCCTGGCAAGTGCAAGAATCCTAGTTCAATCCCAGGTGCATGCTGTGCTGGTCCCAACCTGGGCCCACCAAGCCAGCCACCGAAATCAGGTGTGCATGGTGGCACACACCTGTAATCCCAACCCCAGTGCTGAGGAGGCTTAAACAGGAAGATTGCTACAAGTCCGAGCTGCCTACTGGCACACAGCTGAATCCCAGCATCAGGAGGCTGAAGCAGGAGGACTGCTGTAAATTCAAGGCTAGCCTAGGCTACGTACAGAGAGAATTCAAGGCTAGCCTGAACTACACAGCAAGACTTCCTCAAAAAAAAAAAAAAAAAAAAACAAACTCTACTAAACAAAATCCATGAATAATGATAGGAAAGAAGTTAATATTTTTGGATGACAAGATATTCTACATAGAAGATCCCAAAAACTCCACTAAAAAACTGCTAGATTTAATAAGCAAATTCAGTAACCTAGTTGTATACAAGGTCAACACTCAAAAATCAGTAGCTTTCCTGTACATGAATAACAAACTCAAGAGAAAAATTAGGAAAACAGCATGCCAAAAAATGAAATACCTAAGAATCAATCTAACAAGAGATATAAAAATGATTTCTACATTGAAAACTATAGAACTCTGAAAGAACAGACTAAAGAGGATATCAGAAAATTGAGAGCACAGCACCTGCCTAGTAAGCGCAAGGACCTGAGTTTGATTCCTGGTACAAGAGAAGAGAACAGAGGAGAGGGAGAAGAGAGGGAGAAGAGGGGGAAGGAAGGGGAGGGGAGGGGAAGGAGGAAGAGGAGGAGGAGAGAAGAGAATGGAGGGGCAGGGAAGGGCTCAGTGGAATAAGCGCTTCCCTGGCAAGCACAAGGGTTCCGCAAAAAAAGAAAATGGAAAGACAGCCTTTGCTTTTGGGTAGGAAAAACCATTATAGTGAAAATGGGTCATATTTCCAAAAACTGTTACACAAATTTAATGCAATTTTTTTTTTTTTTTTTTTTTTTTTTGCGGAACCAGGGATTGAACTCAGGCCCTTGCGTTTGCCAGGGAAGCACTTCTGAGCCATCTCCCCAGCCCCAATTTAATGCAATTCTGATAAAAATTCCAAATAGTATATCTCACAGAATTAGAGAAAACAATCCTAACTTCATTTGTAACCATAAAAGACCTAGAATAACAAAGCAACACTGGGCATCACAATCCCTCAGTTGAAATTATACTAGAAAGCTACTATGATAAAAACTGAATGGTACTGGCCAGAAGAAGACCTGAAGATCAATAGAACAGACTGGAGATGCAGAAACTCCAGACACAGTCAGCCACCTTGTCTTTGACAAAGATGCCAAACACTGTAAGAAAGTCAGCCTCTTTAATAATGCTGGAAAAACTGGCTCTGCACAAACCACCTAACAAGATTAAAATTGAATCAATATATCTCACATGCATTAAATTCAAAAAGGATCAATGACCTAAATATTAAAACAGAAACTTAAATCTGATGGAAGACAGAATAGGTACAACTCTTGAAGACATTGGTTAGGCAAAAACCTTATGAATAAAACCTCAGTCCCACAGGAACTATAACAAAGAATTAACAACTGGATCTCATTAAAAGCTTTTGCACAGCAAGAGAAACCACTATGATGAGACAACCCACAAAGTGGGGAAAAATGTTCGCCAGATGTTCCCCAAACAAAGGATTACTATCAAGAGCATGTAAAGAACTCAAAAAATAAGACCTCCCAAATTTAAAGACCCAATCCAAAAGTGACATCTGAGATGAATGCACACTTCTTAGATGAAATATGAACAGCAAATAAGTGAAAAAATGTTCAACATCACTAATCATTCAAGAAATGCAAATTAAAACACTGAGATTCCATTTCACCCTGGTAAGAATGGCTATTATCAAGAAATCAATCAATAACAAATGCTGGAGGGTTGTGGGGGAAAAAAGAACCTTTCTCCACTGTTGGTGGGAGTAGAATGGCACAACCACTGTGGAAATCAATGTGGAGAGTCCTCAAAAAACTAGCATTGGAGGTTCCATCTGACCCAACTGTTCTCCTGCTGAGTGTCTTCCCAGAAGAATTAACAACATCATAGCACAGCAATACATGTGCACTCATGTTTATAGCAGCACAGTTTGTAATAGCCAGATCTTGGAAGCAACCCAAATGCCCATCAACTGAGGAATGGATAAAAAAAGATGTGGTCTTTTCACACAATGTAGTACTAAGGGCCAGCAAGATAGCTCAGCAGACTTTAGAAGGGAAAGATAAACTAGGATAGAGAAAAGGAAAAAAGAAAAGTAAAAACAAGCATAAAAAAGGTAAGATAGTCATGCTACTGTCTCTTAGTTCACTGAAAAGAAAGGTTTGTGCTAATATTGTTTGGAGAATTAAATACTGATACCTTGTACTATGAGTAACTAAGATAATATGCAATGTGTTAGCCAATGTTAGCCTATTAACTTGTTTTGAAACAGGGTTTTTTCTCTTTAAAATAAAAATTAAAAATGAACAAAATACATAGGATATGCAATACTAAAAGTAAACCCTAACGCAAACTACGGACTCTGAGTAACAATGATGGGTGACAATGCAGGTCCACCCATACTAATAAATGAACTCTGTAAGTGTGAGATAGTGACAGCAGGGGATGCAGGAGTATAGTGGGGTAAAGATCTTTTGATACCTGGTGCTCATTTTGTTGTAATGTAAAACTGCACTAGAAAAGGAAAAAAATTATTGGTGCATATTACTAACACAAAATATTAGGGGCCAGGGAGATGGCTCAGTAGAATAAGTGCTTGCCTGGCAAGTGCAAGGGCCTGAGTTCAATCCCTGGTTTCACCAAAGGAAAAAAAAAAAAGCACTATTTGTTTTAGTATAGTAGTACATACATATAACAATTTATATATACATATATATACACACACACATATATACATATACCATATCCTGTGCTTTATTTTCCTGCCCATTACCTTAAAAAATGAAATTTGTTTTAATACTTCATCAAAGAATACACTTGAAACATAATTAGAAAATTAAGTCATGACTCAATTTCTTAAAAAAAAAGCTATTTTTGGGGGGTGAGGGCAGGACCTGGGACTGAACTCAAGCCCTTGAGCTTGAAGTGCTTATTCTACTGAACCATCTCCCCAGCCCCTCAAAAAACTAATTTTAAAAACTAAGAAAAAAAAGTTATGGTTATGAAAATAGTTCTTTCCTTAAAGATCCCCTTATGGAGAATCACTGACTTAAAGTAAAATGTATGTTCTTCTAGAATATGAAGTTGATAATGAAGTATCAAACCTCAAAAAAAAAAAAAAAAAAAAAAATGCTATGGCCCTAGAAGGCTATGTAGTGATTATTCTTGAGAAGAAAGGAAGCCAAGAAAAGAACAGAAACTGGGATTCTCGGGAGCTAAAAGTCACACTGTGAAAATTTGGCTAAACATTTCACATTTATGCACTTTTCATTACATATGCTATACTTAAAAAAGTTTAAAGATACAATGACCCCACCCCCAGGACACACTGAGACAGGAACTGAGACTAGGTGTGGTGCACACACCTGTCATCCCAGCACAGGAGAACCACTACAAATCTTATCTGTGTAGTGAAACCCTGTAGACCCTATACTAAATACATTAAAAATAAATGAAAATAAAGATACAATGAAAGTGGTAAGGACTGACAGGCATTAGAGCTCAATAAACCTCATAACAGCTCTAAAATACTCTCTTTTAAAGAAAAGGAGGCTGGGGCCGGGGAGATGGCTCAGTAGAATAAGCATTTGCATGGCAAGAGCAAGGGCCTGAGTTCAACCCCAAGGTCTGCCAAAAAAAAATAAAAATAAATAAAGATAAGAAGGCAGAGAGGTAAGATTCCAAAAACCATGCCTAGCCACTGAGTTCAGCTGGTTTTGTTTTTTTGGGTTTTTTTTTTTTTTTTTTTTTTTTTTTTTTTTTTTTTTTTTTTTTTTTTTTTTTTTTTTTTTTTTTTTTGTCTTTTTGAGACAGGGTCTCACTATGCAGTTCAGGCTGGCCTTAAGTTCACTTTGTAGCTCAGGCTGGTCTTGAACTCACAACAATCCCCCTGCCTCAGCCTCCCGAGTGCTGGGATTACAGGCATGCGCCACCACGCCCGGCTTCAGCTGGTTTTTGGGAGCTAAGAGATCAGGTCTGATGTCCTTCTCTAGCTCTTAGTAAGTCAGAAAGATCTTTTTCCCCATGAAGCACTACTATTAAATTCTTTAGTTTTTAACTTAAAATCTTTCATCAAGCCCTGTGAAAGTTGTTTGTTTGGGGACCAGGGAGATGGCTCAGTAGAATAAGCACTTGCCTGGCAAGCACAAGGGTCTGAGTTCAATCCCCAGTTCCGCCAAAAAAAAAAAAAAAAGACAGACAGACAGAAAGTTGTTTGTTCAAGAAAACTGCAAGAATAAAGCAGAAGATGGGCAAAACTGTTGGAACTCCCCACCAGGCTACAGGAGGAGAAGACACAAGAAAAATCAATCCCAAGGTAAGCAATTAATTATTATGGTACTATCAATAAAGGAAAAGAAGGTAGGTTTTGTCTTTGCCTGCTGCAAAGACAACCACAAAGCACCATCTTTTAACTGGCTGAAAAGTTTTAGAGCTAACAGATGAAACACCAATTTTACTGAATTGCTATTTCTGCTTAACTTTAGTGTGGAATCTATACTACATCTCTCATCTTGCGATGTTTAGCACCTCTCTGTAAGACCCTAGGTACTCAGACCTCACACTTCAAGAAAAGAGACTGTTTCTTTAACCCACCTGTCCATATTCGTGTCTGTACCATAATAGACAGAAGACAGATTTTGACTAGAAGTAGAAGACAGTGGCCACTCAGCATGTTCATTTCTAATCCCACCACCCCAATTTCCTCACATCACCATCAAGGCACCATAGAGTGCCTTGAACTCTAGGCACTCCCCCACCATCCTCCAACTCACCTCTCAAGTCTGGTATCTTACACAGATCTATTCGGTGACTTATCTGCAACCCATGTTTAAACACAAAATCCATTCTTCTGCCCCTAACTCCAATAAAACACATGGTTTAAACATACCCGAGAAGTGTTTCAATGCTGTGGGAAGGCAGAGACAGAAAGAGCTAATTGTGACAAGCGAACCACAGGAAGAGAGAATACAGACCTTGAGATTACCTGAATATGTTCCTATGTTCCTGTATGTGCTCTTTATCATTTCATGGAAATCACTTCATTAAAATGCTATAAATTATAATTACTGCCCATTTTCTAAGTGTGTTCAAGAATAATAATCAAAACAAGAAATAAAGTACCCATATTTTGTAGGACAACATCCAAGTACATTCCTTTTAAAGGTGAGTACCATGTCTGCAGGTTATACTGAAAACGGAACTGGAATATGGTAGCATACACCAGTGAACCCTCCATTCAGGAGACTGAGGCAGGAGGCACTGCACAGTGAGACCCTGCCTCAAAGGGGCAGGGAGTGGGGAAGCTACATAAAACTGTGTAAAATCAAACACTGTGATGATTCTGTACATACAGGCAAACTTTCACATGCAAACAAAAGCTCAAAACCAGTTTTCTGGATTTCAGTGGCAACTGAAGAAAAAGAATACCACCCATGACTCCCCAGGCACAGAAACTAAGAAATGAATCTAGAACCAACTCCAACTGAAGTATATACAACATATTCTCCTACCTCCAGTTTAACTTTTTACTTCTTGCTGGTTAATATACTTTGGAACAGCTAAGAATTACTGCATTACTTAATTTACTTTATGTGTCTTACTCATAAATCCTTTCAGAATTGAACTTTCCCAGCACATTTAAGTTCTAGAAAGATATCCTAGAAAGGGTTGACACTGAAAACTGAAGGCCTTCTGGGGATATAGCTTAGCGGTGCCGTGCTTGACTGGCGAGCATGGGGTCCTGGGTGCTATTCCCAGTATGCAAAAAAAAAAAATTTAATTAAGAGAAATATTAGAGACTGGGCATGGTGGCACACACCTGTACAGATTCCCAGGACCTGGCAGGCTAAAAACAGGAGAACCACTATGACTCTATGTAGTGAGACCCTGTAGACCCTATACCAAATACAAGAAAGAAAATTGATAAACGATGGCCTGAAATTTAAAATAAAAAGCTTTGAAAGCACAGATTTGATATCAGCACCACTCATTCACTCTGTATTCCCCAGCTTCCTACCTCTACTGTTCCAGTTAGGTTTCAAGAAACACAGAAAGCTCTTTGAACCATGCTCAGAAATGCTACCAACACGTGCTCATAAATGCTTAGCCCTAGAACTTGACTGCATGAAAAGTACTTGTGATAAACTGGGCGTGGTGGCGCATGCCTGTAATCCCAGCACTAGGGAGGCTGAGGCAGGAGGATTGTTGTGAGTTCGAGACCAGCCTGAGCTACAAAGTGAGCTTAAGGCCAGCCTGAACTGCACAGTGAGACCCTGTCTCAAAAAGACAAAAAAAAAAAAAGTACTTGTGATACATTTGAATGTATCACAAAAATTCTTCTCCCTGGAAGTCAGCCAATTGTATGATCATTCATACATACTTCAACTCACCAATGTACAAAAGTCCAAGAAATACATAAGCTATCAACAACTGCTCCTCCATACCACTCCCCTTCAAAAGAAAAAAGAAACACTCCCCAAAAGGCCAAAAATACATCAATAATCTTGTTCTTTGCCCTCTCATTTCTTAGGCAGCAACATGATTACAGAGATGTGGTGTGCCCCACCCAACACCACCCAAAGTAGTAAGCAGTACCAATGACCCCTCCTGTGGTGGACATTCTTCCACAACAATTCAAACTAAGCTTGCCTATGATACAGGACATCTGATATAGCTAGCACAACACCTTTCCTCTGGCTAACAGCTGTAGCTACAACCTTAGGTGACCATCACTGTTTGTAACTCTGACCTCTGATGATCTACCATTCTCTTATCCCTACACATCCCAAGTCAGTCTGGTTTTGCTCAATGTTCCTGGTCATACCAATATACTCTACCTTTCTTCTTACACAGGCCTTAAAAAAATGGACTTATCCCCATTTACACATAAAAAGCTGCATCTTAGGTTTACACAACATTCCCCTACAAAAGTCACTTAATTCCTTCATAAAAAGAAAAACAAATGAATCTCTATTAGGCCAACATCTGTGTATACAAGCCATTTCTAGATATTGTCTTAAAAGGCTAGCTATTAAGTACTTTAAATAAAGTTTCTTAACTCCTTCCTCTGCATATAAGCATGTATGTACAAAATTTCTTATGTTTAAGTGTCTCATTCAGGGGCCAGGGAGATAGTTCAGCAGAATAAGCACTTCCCCTGGCAAGCGCAAGGGCCTGAGTTCAACCCTCATTTCTGAAAAAAAAAAAAAAAAAAAAGTGTCTCATTCAGCAATATAATCCCCACCCTCAACCATACTAGGGATTGAACTCAAGGCCCTTGCACTGAGCTATGTCCTCAAACTGTGTGTGACTGACGACTGACTGACTGACTTTATCATACTGGCCCAGACTGGTCTCAAATTTCCAATCCTCCTGTCTCAGCCTCCCAAAGTACACCAGAATACAGGACTGGGATTATAGGCATGTATCAGCAAGTCCAGCTAGCAATGTCACTTTGCTATATTAGGACCAACCCCAGAGCCAGAATACTAGTTTTCAAATCCCTAACGGAACCATCATTCACAGTTGGAATGCACACCACTCTGGGAAAAAAAAAAAAAAAAAAACCTTTTACAAACCACTCTGATTAAAAAGTCACAATATCCTACAAGCCAGAATCTGAATGATTTGTTTTTAAGTGTTTCATTAAAACGACACAAATATTATAATTATGACCAGTCACTTCCTTCATGTGGCTTTCCTGAGATTCCAATTTTAACTTTTCATTAAAGAGAGAAAAGATATCTTTTGGTTCATGAGCATGGTAACTGGGTGTTTATGACTTATGCCTGAGATGTGTCCCCCTCAAACACTGTTAAAACATCAGCACATTACCCATCTGATATGTAGAAAAAGAAAATTTTGAAGGAAGAAAAGGGAGAGCTTAGCCACACCAGGCCCATCCAAAAGCCAAGGTAAGAGAAGAGAATTAACCTCAATCTTGTGCTGTGATTATTGTAGGATTTCAAAACATTACATCACTTAACACCTAATTTAAACACCCTAATTATATTAGTTCTTATAATTTTAGTACTCCATATAAATAACATTTTACATGCTATTCATTATTTCTTTTAAAGGACATTATTCATTTCAAAAGATTTTTAGTCTTCTAATTTTTCCAGCCAGAACATTAGCACATGAAAACTAATGTTAACTCTGATATATGCCAGCCAGCTAGAGAACCTGCTTAGGCAAAGTACAGGGGCTGGGTTTCAATCCCCGCCATGCCATGCTGGCCCTAACTACAGGGTACACTGAGACGGCGATTGAGACTGGGCATGGTGGCGCATGCCTATAATCCCAGGAGTTGGGAGGCTAAAAACAGGAGACTACAAAATTTTTTAAAATTTTTTTTAAATAAAACAAAAATAAGACTTAAAACATTGAATTTACCTTGGAGGGATAGGAGAGTGAATGGGAAGAATGAATGGGAAGGAGAAGAGGAAATGGGAAAATGATAATCCTAAAGAATCATTCAATCTATAAGTTAACTAGACCTATCTAAAATGACTTCCTCAAGCTAATTAGAAAAAGAGACCATGTTGTATTTTTTTAACTATTTGTTTACTTGGTACAAGGTCTCACCACACAGCTCAAACTTGTAGTGATCCTTCTGTCTCAGCATCCCCAGTGCTGAGGTTACAGGCATGCACCACCAAACCCAGTTTCAGGGACAGCACAGTGCCCCCAGGGTCCTGGGGCTGGCACAGGATGCAGTACCTGGGTCCAACTGCTTAGACTGCTAAGCTATCTCCCCAGTCCAAAGAGATCATGTTTTCTTTTGGCAAAACCGGGGATTGAACTCAGGCCCTTGTGCTTGCCAGGAAAGCACTTATTCTTCTGAGCCATCTTCCTGGCCCTCATGTTTTCTTTAAAAAAAAAAAAAAGTTATCACTGTATTTGAACCTCTTATAAGGGCAATTCTTCTGGATATACCAAACAGAAACAAAATGGGTCAAGCAGGTACATGCAGTGTAGTGACTACTTATTTCAAGTCATGCTGTATCTTCAGATGCACGTAACACCCAAAAGATAAAGTAAAACTGCACAGACAAGTTGTTTTGTTAAGGGAACGTTTCAGGGATTTATAATCAACAGATAATTAGTGACATCACTAGCATGAGGGTCATAATGACTAGCTAGTGATTCACACCACATTCACATGGACTGGAAAGCCCAGGTTAAACTTGTTGAAGTGCAGGTACTTGTTCCATTTGGAAGATGAGGCCAAATGAAAAAGCAGGAATGTGAGGGCCACACATTTCTGGGAGCAAGCACACTACCCAGGTGATCCACATGGTGAAAAAGAACAGAGAAATGAGGTTCCTCATAAATTGTATTGATTCTTTTTAAGCTAAACAATTCTGTGTCTTGTGACTGCCAAAAGTAAAAGCAGAATGAAACAAATTACTTTTCAATCAACTTTCTACTATTGATCATTTCAAGAATAAAATTCGAAGGGCCGGCCAAATAGCTCAGCAGATTAGGGGTTCAATCCCTGGCACGCTGAGATGGCAATTGAGACTGGGCGTGGTGGCATGCACCTGAAATCCCAGCTCTTGGGAGGCTGTAAACAGGTGAATCACTGTGTGAGTGATCTAATAGCAAGACCCTGAACACCCTGAAGACCCTTCTCTAAAATACAAAAAAAAAAAAAAAATTGTTTGGTAGGATTACCATCTCTGCTTATTCTTCTAAACTGTATTCCTAAAATACAAATTCAATATACCAGATCTAGTTTGTACACAAAAGACTTCAACAAAGAGTTGGGCATGGTGGCACACAACCTGTAATCCCAGCACTTGGGGGGTGGAAGCAGAAGGATCACCACAAGTTTATTCTTCCTCATTGCTGAGACAAAACACCCAACACCAAAAGTTAAAGGAGGAAAGGTTTACTTAGCTCACAATTTTCAGGTGTTTCAGTTCTCACAGCTGGCTCCAAGACAGGATGTAATGGTAGAAGGGCATCATACCAGAGAAACAGTTCATGGCAGACAGAAGGCAGCAAAGCCGTAAAAAGCAAGGAAGCAGCAAGCAACAAACAACATGCAACAGCAGCCCTCTTTCAAGTCCCTTATATCCTTCCCAGGCTACCCACCCTAGGGCAGGTGACACTCTCAACCCAGGAGGGGCAACATTAGTCCTGGCATAACCTCATGAATCCAATGCCATCACCACATCTTTGATCCCAGCATCACACACTCTAGATCCAGCCACCTCCAAAACACCCACCAGGGGCCAGGGAAATGGCTCAGCGGAATAAGCACTTCTCTGGCAAATGTAAGGGCATAAATTCAATCCCTGGTTCCGGGGAAAAAAAAAAACAAACACCCACCAACAGCTTTAACACACACATTCATGTACTGCTTTGCAATTTTATTTATTGAAATAGAAGAGCTTTACCTTCAAAACAAGTTTACCTAGGAAATTTCATATTCAATTTTTTTTTTTGCTGAACCAGGGATTGAACCCGCTGCCCCAGCTTACAAGTGCTTTAATCTGCTGAGCTATTTGGCTGGCCCTTATTATCCTGTTCTATACATAGTATATCTTGTTCTCTTTTTTTTTTTTAATGAAAGGGGACCTGACCTGTACGAGTTCGTGTTCTCTAGGACCGAAAGAATGAATTTTAGGAACAAACAGAGGTTATGAGCAGAACAGACTTATTGAGGGAAAGAAAGCTCCTGTCCAAGAGAGGGACAGGAGGGGGGCCCCGAGTGGGTAGTTCCTCCTCCTCTTCTCTTAATTTTGTAATATTCCAGGTCTCTTCTTCAAACAACTTGTGGAAATATTAATGAAAACATTATATGCCTCTACATGCTTTAAATGCCTAACAATTTCAGGACTGGAGCTACAGCTCAGTGGCAGAGTACTTGCCTAAAAAGTACAATGTCCATTCCAGCATTGCAAAAAAAGTCTAAAAAATTCTGAATACAGATTAAGCTAATACTTCTATCTGCATACTTTAAGTGTTTTCATATATCTGTAGATAGATAGTAACTAAAGAAAACACTCCTAAATGTGGTGTGCACCCTCTGTAATCAGAAGACTGAGGCAAAAGGATCTTTTTTTTTTTTTTGGTGGAACCGGGGATTGAACTCAGCCCCTTGCGCTTGCCAGGGAAGCACTTATTCCACTGAGCCATCTCCCCGGCCCCAAGAGGATCTTAAATTCAAGGCCAGTCTGAACAATTTAGTGAGACCCTGTCTTAAAAAGATAAAAGGGGCTGAGGGTATAGCCTACTAGCTGACTTCCCCAATTCAATCCCCAGAGAGAAAAAAAAGCATTGTATTATATAATCTTAAACATGACCATTAACAATAAGCAACTCTTTAAAATACTTTTTATTTTTTTTTTTTTCTTTTTTGGCGGAACTGGGGATTGAACTCAGGTCCTTGCACTTTCCGGACAGGTGCTGTGCCACTGAGCTGTGTCCCAGCCCTAAAATACTTTTTAAATAAGCAACATTTTTGTATTCCTGAATACCTTTTTAAAAGCCAAAAAAAAGGTCAAGAAAATACTCATGCTTCAATAAAAAGTTTAAATCCACATTACATGAAAGAAAATGTTTTAAATCTAAGACATATATACCATATTAGGATCTTCTAAGTTTTATAAAAGGTAATTTTCTGCATTTTTTTTTTTTTTTTTTTTGGTCTTTTTGAGACAGGGTCTTACTATGCAGTTCAGGCTGGCCTTAAGCTCACTTTGTAGCTCAGGCTGGTCTCGAACTCACAATAATCCTCTTGTCTCAGCCTCTGGAGTGCTGGGATTACAGGCCTGCACCACCACGCCCGGCTTCAGCAATTTCTAAGGTAGCAGATTTTCCCAGTGGGAAGGTGGTCTCGCTATCCAATAGTTATCCAGTGCAATTACACAATATAAACAGAGGAAACTGGAGAGAGACTAAAGGGTTGTAAGCAGTAATTCATTTGGATTGTATGTTCCTCTTGGAATTCTACTTCCTATTGTGTTTCCACAAAAAAAGACCTCAAATCTCTCCTCTTTGCCCAGCTCCTGACTAGTGTCCTGACTGGACAATGTCAACTGGCAAATCCTACAGCCTGAGTCGCCAGAGAATGCAGTAATTCTAAAGAAACTGCCTTTACTCTGCTAGTGCCAGAATATTCTGCTGAGAGGCTGCTCCACAAAGGCCTGGTTGTGGGTTCTGGCTAGCTGACTTGAAATACCTGCAGCTTCTAGAGTGCTAAGTTTTTAAAGAACATACTGGCCTTTGTTTTCAAGAAGGGAAAAAGATACCTCCTGAATGACTTCCACTCTATTTTTTGACATTCTTCCCCACCATTATACCACTCATGCCACCACCCTGACTGGCTTGGATTACTCCTCCTTACAGATGTTCTCTATCTCCTCACCTGGCAACACCCTGTGAACATACATACATTGCTTTCATAGATATACACATACACACCCAGCCTCTCTCAAGATCATCCAATAACCTTTCATATCAAAGGCAATCTTGTCAGTCTCTGCTCAAAGTTCTTTATTAGCTCC
This sequence comes from Ctenomys sociabilis, assembly GCA_004027165.1. Classification (NCBI taxonomy): domain Eukaryota; kingdom Metazoa; phylum Chordata; class Mammalia; order Rodentia; family Ctenomyidae; genus Ctenomys; species Ctenomys sociabilis. The sequence continues at coordinate 30,844 of PVKA01013724.1, read as the reverse complement.
CCAAAGCACTCTGGATAAAGGGCCAAAGTCGTCTTACCCATTATCATCAATTCTACTCACCTGCTCAGCCTCACAAGGAATCCCCTTGACAACCTATCAACAGACCCACGGTCACATTCTAGCTTTCACATACATTATTCCTTCTGCCTGAAACACTATTTCTATCCTCTTTCACCCTTCCTTTCAGGTCTAAGGCAGTGGTGGCAAACAGGTGAAATGCATGCCACAGGGGCATCGAAAGCGCTTAAAAGGTTTGCCATCACCGACTAGGTTCTAGACTAAACTGTCACTTCTTCCACCATCCTCTATTACCACCCATCCTAGCTAACATGGGTGGCCCCTCCCATAGCACCCCTGACAACTGACTCACCTGGCAGTTCATTTCTCTATGCCTCCTGCCCCAGAGCACAGCACTTGTATACCCCCCTTACCCATAACTATCAGAGGTACCAAAATATCTGTTGAACAGAATCTAAGTTTACTTAATAAACATGGTATGAATATGCCCCAAGCAGTACGGACAATGTTAAAAACTGGTTATAACCTGATGAAAGTGGTAATTTTGTTATCCTTTTTTTATACAAGGAAAAGTTTAAATGTGCACATTAAAAAAGAACAGTTTTCAACATCTACTGTTAGCTTTGCACTCACTACTGTTAAGCAAGCTGAAGTTCACAGAAAGTTTCAAAAAAAAGCCTTTGCTGCTTACAGGTCAAGTAAAGCATCACTGGAACTTCTGCTATGTGCTATTACCAACTCTCTCAGCCTCACTCAGAACCTGCCAGCTAAAAGCAAAAGACTATTTCATTTCCTTTGTTTCTAAATCCTGATAAGTCTTCTGATAAGGATTCCACTCATAATAGTCCCAATGACATAAGCCTGTTGCCAGGAAACAGACCTCTGTCATTTTAGGCCACATATCTTACAATCTGAGTCTTGTGATACCATGTATTTCCAAGGCAGCAGACTGATGTCATAAATGTGATGGTTTGAAGCCCTCTGAAGAACTCACCAGCTCCCCCCATGCTGTGTGTGTAAAAGGGCTAATTGTCCTCCCTCTTGAAACCTGTTTCCCTTCTAATAATACAAAATTGTTCCTAATGCATAAGAAACTAGAATCCCCATAAAAGTGCAGACAACCCAATTTACTTTCAAGTCAAAATGCAGGGAGACTATGGGGCTAAAATATTGTATCTTCACGATTCGTGGGAATACCACAATTAATGCTTAACTAAAGTCCTTTCACTGGGAAGTTTCTGAAAAAGAAAATGAGAATCCACTTCACCATAACCTTTGGAATTAACAAATTCTACAGAAATGTGCGCTACAATCACCTTCGTATGTTTCTTCTACCCTAAAAACAATTTCTATCCTACCAATTCCTGCATGGAAGATGGCAAAGAGATAATACCTAATACCTTTTTCCCCAAGATGTTCTCTCACCAGAAACAATCCTTTCCTACCACTAGTACCTCCAAATTTACTATTTAGAAAATTAACAAAAAAGGGCTCAAACACAGAAGTTAGTCTTTGTCAAGTTTCTCAATACAAAACTACAATCATGAGGTCTGATGCAAGCACCTGTTAGGTGGCAATTCATCAAATCCAGTGTTCCAAGGACAGCTTAAATTTTAAAAGGGATGGGGGCTCTCCTCACATTTTTTGGCTCTAACACAGGATAGCTGAGTAATGACACACACTACCCACTGGGAACATCTTTATCTTCTTTTTCAAATGGGGAAAGAGGAATTTGAGAACCAATTGAGGAAACTGGCTCTCATACTCCCCAAGTCAAGCTGACAGGGTTTGGTTGTTTTACATTTGTTTTTTTGACAAGGGAATTAAACAGACCTCACGTTTAAATAAAGGTGAGACCTCGAAATAAAAAAACTTTACGATAGCATGGGTTCTGAACTCGAGTTTTTATAAACGAGTGACGTGTGAACAGCTTTCCAAAAGCAAATGGGGCACTGGGATATAATTTAGGAAGTGATGATGCAAGTCTCTGGGGAACAGGGAGGGGAGGTGAAAAAGTCAGAGGAAATACCCTCCTGGTTCCTGGACACCAACTCGTATCACAGCCCAAAAGAAAGGGGGAGCCCTGCTCCAACCTGGAGGTGCCAACGCCGCCCCTTCATCCCTCCCCGTTGCCCTGCCCCCCCACAGTGGCCGTCGCCCCAAATCCTAGGCCGGCTAGTCGCAGAGGGTGGCAGAACCCCCGGCAGAGCCCACTCAGCCCACTCCCGACCCCCGGCCCGCTGCCCGCCCCAGCCCTGCCCCAACCCCCTCCCGCCAGGCCCTGCCCGGGCCCGCTCCAGGTTGCGGCCTCCGGGCTGCCCTCCGGGGTCCGAGGCCTGGCTGGCAGGCCGGCGCCCGCGCCCCCCGCCCCCACTCGGCCGGACACTCACCCCCAGAAGCCGCAGGGACAGCGAGGCGGCAGGCTGGGCGCTTTGCTGCGCTCGCTCCCGGCGTCTCCCATGGTGCTCGGCGGCGGCGGCGGCGGCGGCGGTGACGGAGCTCGACGGCGGCAGCGGTGGCGGCGGATGGGCCTGGACCCCGCTCCGAGGAGGCGACGGCGGCGCGGCGGCGGGGGTCTCGGGCCAGGGGGGAGGGGAAGGGAGCGGGCGCGCGGGCGGGCGCGAGTCCGGGGCTCAGAGCCGGGATTCCAGGCCGGTCAGCTGGAGGCGGGCCGCACCACTCGGCCTGCGGAGACGGGGGTGGGGGGGCCGGGGCGCGGAGGGGAGGGCGGGGAGCTCAGGAGGAGGGGCGAGCGGGCGGACGAGGGCCTCAGCGAAGGAGGGCGACCCGACAGCCTCGGCAGCTCCCGCCGCCGTTCGCCGGCCAGAGCGAGGTCCCGTGCGGCAGCTCGGGGATAGATCTGAGGCCCCCGAGGGCTCTGGAGTCGCCGCGGCCGCTGTGACGCCCGAGGCCCCCTTCCCTCCGTAACACGCTCCCCTCCCCTGGAGGCTGCGCTGACCGGACAATGGCCGCTCCGCCCCCTCCCCTCCGCACGCACCCCTCCCGAGGAGTTGCGATGGTCTTGCCCGGGGAAGCCGCCGCCAAAGCCCAGCAGCTGATCAGCTGGGATCCGGGCGTGCCACTTTGTTCCACGCCTCAGAGTCCAGGGCTATGATCAACGCCTAGAGCGTCGAGCAACGGGCTTCTAAGGCCTTCGCGTTCTAGGAACTTTCAAAAATCTGAGGCAAAGTTACCTTCCCCTGTCAGAGGAAGGGGAGCAGGTTTCTGAGCACTCTGGGGCGCGTCCCCCCCCAGGCAAATGGTACGCCCCAAGCGGGAGGGGGAGGAGATTGTTTAGGGTAAGTTGGGCCAGTCCCAGAGCGGCGGCGCATGCGCCCGGAGACCCCACAACCGGCTGCTGGGAGGGGCTGCGAGGGAGCGCCGCCAAACCCGGAAGTGGGTGTTGGGCTTCCCGGGGCTGTCGTGGGTTCTCGCCCTGCTGGCTGCGAGCCAGAGGCGGCTCTTCTCGCTCCTGGACGGTGCTGGGGAGCATTTTTCCCAAACCGCCAACCTCCTGAAAATTTCTCTGACTTCCAAAGTCCGCATACCTAACCCAATGTTCCAGTTCCACCCGGAAAACTAGCCTCCTCTTGGTTATAATGAATTTCTGAAAAATGTAATTCTCCCACCCCCAATTCACCTAGCCAACAATTTGGGAGGTCAGGTTCTTATTTCCTCCTCCAGTGTCGCAGTCTCAGGGCCACAAGTCCACTCCCTGTGCCTTCACTTGGACAGGCTTTTTTCTACCTAGAGAGAAAGGTTAGGCCCTATGAAGGGAAGAGGACACTTGGCTTGAATCAATGATGGGAATTTGTAAGTGACCAAAGCAGTTTCAACCAAGAGAAAGAGTCCTAGTGTTTAACATTCCTTGTGCTTGATCTTCAGTTCTGTTCCCCTGCCAAATGTGAGCAGAATGGCCTATTGATAACTAATTTCAACCAAGAGGAAATTTGCATCAAATTTCTTGGGAGAGGTGACCTACCCCTGAGGCCTTGAGGGATCAAGTAGAAGTCCTTGCTACTCCAAGAAGGTCCCTGGCTCACAGCAATAGCTGCATGTACCCATCCAGCCGTTCAGGATATTCTCTATATTAATTTTATTGCCAAATGTTGATCGTTATTTCTTTATATACAGATCACATTTCAGTTTCACATTCTCTGGATTTTTTAACATTGCCTTTGGCGCTAAACTTCTAGGACAAGAACTACATCCAGCTTTTCTGAAAATTCTACTTTTTTCAAAAACCAAACTACTTAACACCAGAGCATACCCCTCTAAATATGAGTGCTGGTTTTTCTGCGAAATATTTAGTTTCAATATTGTGAATATTAACAACTCTTTAATAAGTATATTTCTGCGCTGGAGAGATGGCTCAGTGGAATAAGCGCTTCCCTGGCAAGCGCAAGGGCTTGAGTTCAATCCTTGGTTCTGCAAAAAATAATAAGTATATTTCTAACACAAGTGCATGAGATGAATAAAGCCATGGAGAGTATGGATTCATTCATATTGTCCTTTAATCTTAAAACTGATTTTGTTTTTTAATTTGCCACCTATATAAGAAATTTACAGCCTCTGAATTTAACAAAGTGAGTCTAGGTCTCTCTTTAGTAGTGTCTAAGTAAATGATTTTATATATGGAAAAGAAATCTCTGGTACCCAAAGGAAAATTTAATCTAAAAATTATCTTAACAACTGCTTGCCTACCTGTTTGCCAGTTATAATTCAATAAGCATTTATGATGTACAAGGCATTTCTGAAGTCTGTAGAGACTAAAAGGTTTAATAAAGTAGCATTAATTCACTAGTAGGCCCAAGCTCTATATATGAAGTTAGGAGGAACCCAGGAGATGGCTCAGGGGAATAGGCACTTCGCTGGCAAGCCCAAGGGCCTGAGTTCTATCCCTGGGTCTGCAAAAAAAAAAGTTAGGAAATCTGTGGTCAGTCTCTCTTGGGGTTCATTTGCTGCTCTCTGTGTGCACTACAAATCAACCACTAGAAATGTTGCTATTTCTCAAATTCTTGTTTGTTTTTATATTATTCTTGGTCCCTCCTGTTCCCCTGTGCCCCAAGTACCTTTCCTCCTTCCTCCCAAGCCTGTCCCCTTCTCTCAGTTCCTCTCTCCCTATCCCTTTTCAGTATTAAAGAATTAATATGGATTCATTCATATTGTCCTTGGAGCCAGGCGTGGTGGCGCATGCCTGTAATCCCAGCACTTGGGAGGCTGAGACAGGAGGATTATTGTGAGTTCGAGACCAGCCTGAGCTACAAAGTGAGCTGAAGGCCAACCTGAACTGCATAGTGAGACCCTGTCTCAAAAAGACAAAAAAAAAAAAAAACTAACCTCTCATCTTTGTACTGAGCTACATCCCACCATCCCAGACACTTTTTTTTTTTTTTTTTTGGTGGAACCAGGGATTAAACTCAGACCCTTGTGCTTGCCAGGGAAGCACTTATTCTACTGAGCCATCTCTCTGGCCTTTATTATTCTTTTGAGAGAGGTACTTGTTGAATTATCTGGACTGGGCTCAAACTTGCAATCCTCCTGCCTCAGCTCCCAGAGTACTGGAATTACAAGCATGCACCACCACAGATGGCCTCATACTAGATTTTATCAGATTTGTTCTGTTCAGTAACTATGAGGTGAGCTTGCTCTGATCACCATCCTTCTGGAGCTAGGTTTTTTTTTTTTGTTTTTTTTTTTTTTTTGTCTTTTTGAGACAGGGTCTCACTATGCAGTTCAGGCTGGCCTTGAGCTCACTTTGTAGCTCAGGCTGGTCTCGAACTCACAACAATCCTCCTGCCTCAGCCTCCCGAGTGCTGGTATTACAAGCATGCGCCACCACGCCCGGCTTGGAGCTAGGTTTTATAACAAGAAACAAACATGTAAATTTCCCGGTTGGTCCTAAAATCAGAGTATATGGACAAAGGAAGGAGGGAACAACTCTGCTGTGGCAGAATTTGGAAAGCACTGAAGAGGTGACAGCTCCTAAAGAGCATCCTAGGCAAGAGAGAGGAGGAAGCCTGGGTATGGTGCCGGAAGCCTGTGATCCCAGCCTGCTGGTAGGCTGGGACGGGAGTGCCACGTGTTCCAAACCAGCATGGGCAGCTTAGCAAAACCTTATTTCAAAATTAAAGAAGGATTTGTACTATGAAAAACCACTACGAAGACAACAATATGTAATATATTAATTATTGAAACTGTCCTACTCATCGGTTTTGAAACTGTCTCATTGCTATTTTTGTTTCTCAATGAAATTAATTAAAAAATTTAAAAAGAGTTAGGCTATAACTCAGAGCAAAACCCCTGGGTCCATCTCGGTACCACCAAAAAACAGTCTCCACCAAAGGTCTTTTATCTGCCAGTAACAGAATCACACGTGAACTTACTCATGCAAAAAAAGAAAAACACATACATATGTGTATATAAAATCTTAAAGAAGGGCCAAGTGAGGTAGCTCAGCGGACTAAGTGCCTGCTTTGGCAAAGGACCGGGTTTCAATCCATAGTCCCACGTGCTGTGCTGGTCCTGACCACGGGGCTTGCGTATGAGTATGAGCACGGTGGTGCACATCTGTAATCCCAGTGCTGGAGAGGCTGAAAACACTAGTCCGATCTGCGTAGTGAGACCCTGTACTAAATCCAAAGGCTTGGAGCCATAAGATCTCTCAAAGGACAAGCACAAGGAGCTGACAACAGGAAGCTGGCAGCTACTCTGAAAGCTCAATTGCTCTCTCTAGTCACTTGTGCTTCCATCTCTCTCTCCAAAACTGATTCATTCTTCTGACTTTGACTTCCTGTTTGGAACATAGTTGAAACTTGCTTATATCCATTTCCAGAGCCAGTGGAGACCAATTAGTACCTGTGAACCCAATTCCCAGGAGAAAGAAGCTGAATGGTCCAGTTTATGTCAAGTTTGTCTGCTCTTGCTACTGAATCCTCTCTGGCCAAGGCTCTTGTGATACTAACCCAGCTGCCAGAGGTCCATCCTTGGACCTCTGCTACAAATCCCAAAAATATCATCTGTGGTCTTAGCAAAGATCTAAAAGGTGTCCAACACAGGCAAAAAGTAATACACTTCAGTTGAAATTCAAAACCATAAAGAACAGTAGACTTGTTCAAGAAACTTCCAACAAATTCTTTTTTTTTTGCAGAACCCGGGATTGAACTCAGGCCCTTGCACTTGCTAGGGAAGTGCTTATTCCACTGAGCCATTTCCCAGGCCCTTTTCCAGCAAATTGTACTTAAACTATTTCAGGCCTTGATTTAAACACTCCCTCAAGACTTTGCGCTGACCCCCAAAGGCCCTAAACATACTCTCCCATTATTATCTGATGTGGCACTTTTTTCCTTTGTAACAATTACCTCAGTTTGTAATTAAATATGTATTCATGAGTCTTCCCTCCAAAAATGCTGTTTTGTTCACCTTGATATACATAATGCCCAGGGCAGTTTTGGAAGACAGGCTATGAATATTTGCTGAATGAATAAAAAGGCACAATAATTTGTTAGCGTGAGGCTCAGAGATAGACTGACGTCCTATTCACACTATCTTGGAGAAATGTATCCGTCACCACCTCCCTAGCAGACAGTGAACCTCTCTGCTAGCTTGCTGATCACAGGTTACTGTGAAATAAGACCCAGTGTTCATCGGTGTTGTCTTATGACATTTTTGGCCAGCTAGGTCTTCACTCTTAGTCCCAAAGGCTCCACCTGAAGAGACTTGCTCTAATTCTTATAAAATGCCCACTTAGTTGGTTTAAAGCTTCGAGAGGACATAACATTTCAGGACATCATCAAATTAGGGGACCAAAGTGTGGAGGTAATTGGCAGAAGTGCTATTGTCATAATTGTCTTGACTATTTTCTAGTGTGGAATATGTTCCAGGTGAACCTATCATGTGACTCTTGGGAGTAGTTTGCAATCACTGTGGGCCCAAAAGGAGCCATTGATGTGCTCAGCAAGGACTGGTACAGAGTAATGTAGAGGCTTCAGCAAGCTAGGGCCCTTAAAGTAGTGTCTGAAGTTGTATGGGAAAGAGCTTAGTGTCATTCCAGGACAGGGCTCACAAGGGCTGCCTTCCTGGTAAAAACCCCAGGCACTAGTTATGTAGCCCAGGGAGACAGGACCAAAAAGATGGGGCTTAAAGGAATCTGAGAGAAAGCAGAGGATACTCTACTCTGCTTCTAATCCATATGCCCCAACTCTTAACTCTGGTCCAAAGCCTTTCATCATTATAATTGATCCTAACCTGGAATTAGCTTCAATGGCCAATCCAGATTCTGGCCTCCATCTTCATCCTAATCTTAAAACTATGTGTAAAATTTAATCCCATTAGGTTTAGATTTCAATCTAAATTGAATCTAATGCTACCCATCCTTCTAGCAGTTTGATGATGGCTTTTTGCCTGGCCTCTGAGTTGTTTTCCCCAGCTCCTTTTCCTTTCCCAATCCATGGAATAGGGCACCCTTAACATCCTTGACTCCTGCAGAGAAAGGAACCAGTATCAATCAGATAAAGGAAAAAAGCCCTGACCTTTGAGGAAAAAGAATGTGGGTTGTTTCTCACCTGAGCAGGAGACAGAACTCTGCCAGTCTCAACAAATCCTATTTGCTCATTTAGGAGCTGCTTGATCTCTCCACAAGGCCAAGACGCAATCCACTTCAGCTGTCCAGACTCCAGAGCACTTGGCCTAGAGCAGAGGATGTGAGGTCCTTCTGCAGAATAATAGAGTTCCACTGGACAATGGCTCTGCTTACAGAGAGCAAGATTTCACCTGCTGCTCTTCTCTCTCCCTTAGATTGATCCGGGCAAGAAGATGCATTGCAGGAGCTGGGGAGATAGCTCAGTAGAATAACCACTTGCCTAGCAAGCGCAAGGGCTTGAGTTCAATCGCCTGTCCTCCCCACCATCCACCAAAAAAAAATGATGCATTGCAAGTGACTGAACAAGCACACTGCATGTGACTGAACAAGAACCTCTCTAGGGTTCCTCCCGCCCTCGTATTTCTTGATGTGTGGTTGATTCTTTCAGTCACTTTCAATCCAGTTGGCATGGCTAAATTCTCAGCACCAAGGGAAAACAAGGACAACCAAGTGTACCAGTTCCAACCTATCTCAGCAAACTAAAAATAAATGAAGAGCACAATGGGGAATGAGGAGAAAATGCTGTCATTTTATGCCCTGTATCCCTCATGTTCATAAAGAAATTGGCGATTTCCCTACTGTTCACACTCATCTTGCTCTGAAATTTGAGTTTACTGACTTTTAAATTATTTCCTTTCAATGAATAAGTGTTTTTTCCCAGAAACACTTGACCTAAGTAGAGAGAAGAGATTTAAACAATGAGAAGCCTCCCTATTATTACCACGCCAGAGATATCCTTTGTTAGCAGCTTGCTGTCTGTCCTGCAGGCATTTTATTTGTATGTTGACTTACAAACAAGTCTGTGCAAGTGTGGAGTCTGTTTTTGCTGAACTCTGAAATATGCCCCGGACATCTTTCATATCTCTGCACATAGCTTTGCAGTACAATCTTATAAGCAAATGTATCAGTTAGGGTTCTTCAGAGAAATAGAACCATGGGGAACCAATTCATACATATATAGTATATGAAAACCAGGGAGGTTTTTTTTTGTTTTGTTTGGCAGAACTGGGGATTGAACTCAGGCCCTCATGCTTGCCAGGAGATAGCTTACTGAGCTATCTCCCCAGCCCCAAATCTGCATTTTCTTTTCTTTTTCTGTATTTAGGGCAGGGTCTACAGGGTGTTCAGGGCCTCACTACATAGATCAGACTCATAGTGATTCTTGTGTTTGCAGCCTCCCAAGTGCTGGGATTACAGGCGTGCGCCACTACGCCCAGCCTCAGTCACTGTCTCAGCGTGCCCCAGGGGAGGGGCTGCCACAGCATGGTGGGAATCAAACCCCAGCCGCTGTGCTCTGCCTAAGCAGACATTTTAGTCCACTGAGCTATCAGGCTGGCCCCAGGGAGATCTTATAGAAGGGGGAAATTATAAAGAATTGGCTTGGGGCCGGGGAGGTGGCTCAGTGGAATAAGCACTTCCCTGGCAAGGGCAAGAGCCTGAGTTCAATCCCTGGTTCTGCCAAAAAAAAACAATTGGCTTTAAAATTATGGCAAATGAGAGGTCCCAAGATCTACAGCCTAAAGGCCCAAGAACCAGGAGGAACCGAAGTGTAAGTTCTAGTACTAATGTTGTAGGCAGCTGAATTAGATAGAAACATTATAGGCAGTCAGACAGGGCCAGGCCCTCAAGGAGACAAGATGGAAGACAAAGTGACTTTGCAACTTTGGAAGGGACAGTCTCACTGTGGGCCAGACCTCAAGACAAAAGTAAACAAATGCAGCCACATACTTCCCTGGGGATGGGTATCAGGGCTTGATATTCTAAATAAGTATCAATCACTTTGAAAGAGCCCAAATAGCCACTAACTCAGCCCCCAACAGGAAGAGACCCTGTCCCACATTCATGACCGCTTGCTACTATGGGCATGACCTCATTTGGTCCTAGATTTAATCAATTTGACCTGAGCAATGGTGCTTGAAATCCCATTGGTTGACCATAGTTTTGTCCCACCTCATGCCCACCTAAGCAAGTTCCCATGTTCTCCACCACTTTAGACCCGCCTCACCACATGGTTTTCCTCTATAAAAGTCCCTGAAAGAGACATCTTGGGGGGGGGGGGGGCACTTGGCCCCCCCTTCTGCCCTCTCAGGAGCTTTCTTTCCCCCAATAAATATATTCTACTCCTAACCTCCGTTTGTTCCTAAAATTCATTCTTCAGCCTTCGTGAATATGAACTGGTCCCAGGCACCTTGCAGGTTGGCAGTTTCATTTCCCCTACATCCCTAAGTCCACAGGCAAGAGACTAATGTCTCCACATCAGGCAGAGAATGAATTCTCCCTTGCTCAACCTTTTATTTTTCCAAAGGAAAGAGGAATATTGGAGACTGAACCCAAGGCCCTTGAGCTGAGTAACATCCCCAGCTGTTTCCTTTTGCCTAGATGATCTCACTAAATCACTAATTTGCAAAACAAGCCTTCTGGTTTAACCTTTTGTCATTCAGGCTCTTGACTGGAAGATGCCCTGCCCATCTTGGGGAAGGGCCATATGCTTTACTTAGCTTACAGATTTGTTTTATTGTATTCAGCCTGCTATAACAAAACTACTGTAACTGGGTAGCTTATGAACATCTGAAATTTATTTCTCACACTTTGAGAAGTCCAAGATCAAGCCACATGCAGATTTGGTTTGATGAGGGCTTTCTGTCACAGCTGTGTCTGCTTGGTGGCAAGACAAATGAGTTCCTTTTGCCCTATTTTATAAGGGTACAGTCCCATTTGTGACAGCTCTACCTTTGTGACCTTAACACCTTCTAACAGTGTCCACCTTTATTTTATTTTATTTTTGTCTTTTTGAGACAGGGTCTCACTATGCAGTTCAGGCTGGCTTTAAGCTCACTTTGTAGCTCAGGCTGGTCTCGAACTCACAACAATCCTCCTGCCTCAGCCTCCTGAGTGCTGGGATTACAGGCATGCGCCACCACACCCGGCTTCACCTTTAATAATAGGATTGCAACATATAAACTGGGATGAGGGTACACAAGCATTCAGCCCACAGCTAATGTTTTAATCTCATCTAGAACCACCCTAACAGATATACAGTGGTCCCTCACTTATAACAGAGGTTACATTCCAGAAACCCCTGTGATAAAGTGAAAATCAGGGAACTAGTGACATTATATCTATTTTAGCATATTTTTTTTTAATTAAATTTTTTTTTTTTTTTTTTTTGTCATTTTGAGATAGGGTCTCACTATGCAGTTCAGGCTGGCCTTAAGATCACTTTGTAGCTCAGGCTGGTCTGGAACTCAAAACAATCCTCCTGCCTCAGCCTCCCGAGTGCTGGGATTACAGGCATGCACCACCACGCCTGGCTATTTTAGCATTTATATATGTTTTAAGGCTTTATAACCCCTGCCCACACTCTTATAAACCTTTCCCACAATTTTAAAAACACTTCTAATATTCTTTAGCATTTTTTAAACTCATATACCTATGTAATTTTTTTTTTTTCTTTTGTATTTAGTACAGGGTCTACAGGGTGTTAAGGATCTCACTACGTAGATCTGGACTCTTAGTGATCCTTCCATTTTCAGTCTCTCAAGAGCTGGGAGCCGGGCGTAGTGGCGCAGGCCTGTAATCCCAGCACTGGGGAGGCTGAGGCAGGAGGATTGTTGTGAGTTCAAGACCAGCCTGAGCTACAAAGTGAGCTTAAGGCCAGCCTGAACTGCATAGTGAGACGGTGTCTCAAAAAGACAAAAAAAAAAAAAAAGAGGTTGGGATCACAGGCATGTGCTACCACACCTAGTCTCAAAGGCTGTCTTAGTGTGCCCCAGGGGCGGGGCTTGGGCCTCTGCACTCTGCCCAAGCAGGCCTGTTGGTCCACTGAGCTATCTGGCCAGCCCAATTTATGTAATTTTATTTATTTATTTATTTATTTATTTTTGTCTTTTTGAGACAGGGTCTCACTATGCAGTTCAGACTGGCCTTAAGCTCACTCTGTAGCTCAGGCTGGTCTTGAACTCACAACAATCCTCCTGCCTCAGCCTCCCGAGTGCTGGGATTACAGGCCTGCGCCACCACGCCCGGCTATCAATTTATGTAATTTTAACAACATATATGTATACTGTACAGTACTGAAAAATCCCATGACATATCAAAAAATCTGTAATAAATATTGTAGAGTAATATTTTTTGAAAACCCACAAAATAATTAAGTTCACTGTATCCATAGTATGATTTATCAGTCCAGCTTACACATACATTTATCTATCACAAAAATTACAGGCACCGGGACTGAGGAGATAGTTCAGCAATCTAAGCACCTGCCTGACAAGCACAAGGACCCGAGTTCAATCCCCCAATACCACATATTATGCCAGACCTGCCCCAAGCCAGCCACCAAAACCTGGTATGGTGGTGCACACCTGTAATCCCAGTGTTGGGAAGACTGAGACAGGAGGATCACTTCAAGTCTGAGCTTTATAGCAATGCAGCAAGTAAATAAATAAAAGATTCTTTAAAAAAAATAAAAATTACAGGCACCAAAGTTGAGCTGAGTTCAAAAGCAAGATCTGCCACATACTTTCTTTGAGAATTGAAGGAAGTTACTTAGCTAGTCTGCACCTCAGTTTCCTCGCTTGTCACAGGCATTTATCATGGGGTGTGATTTTAGCTCCTGATTTCTTTGATGGCCTGCTCCTAGGCCTCCTTAGTTAAGCATGGCCACAGAGCCCTCTCCTTCTGGCCACAAGAGTCGAAACCGTCTCAGGGAGAGAGGGCTCATTCCCAGAGCGAACTCGCTATCTTCATCTCCTGGGATCAAGTGTCCTGAAGATCGCATAAGCCCAGAGCTGCTGCAGGACCTTCCACATAGGACAAGGAGGAAAGAAAGGAAAGAGACTGAATTATCAAGCTATCATCTTAGATCGAAAACCGAACTAAGTTTTTTGCCAAAACTACCTTTTAGACTTTTCAGTTACCTAGACCAATAAATACCTTTCCCTGTACATACACTGTTGTTAGAATTCAGCATATTTCCTTGAGAAAAGTCCTGACTATTCCTAATAATATGTACCTATGTTATGGGTTTATTGTGAAGATGAATGTATATAATTGAGGAGAAAATCTTAGCATACTACACAGCATATAGTACAGACTCAATGAACATATATTAGTATTTGTTTCTTTTTGATAATTAATAGCCACTCTACTGCATGGACAAATGCTTTAAAGAGTTCTTTCTCGATTCAGTTATCCCATCATTCATTCATTCAACAGACACATATTGAGACCGGCGAGAGAGCTCAGTGGCATAAGTGCCTGCCTGGCAAGCACAAGTTCCCAAGTTCAGTCCCCAGTACTGCAAAAAAATACTCAGCCAACAGACACTAATTGAGTACCTACTGCATCAGCAACTATCAGATGGGGCCAGGGAGATGGCTCAGTGGAATAAGGGCTTTCCTGGCAAGTGCAAGGACCTAAGTTCAATTCCCGGTTCTGCAAAAAAAGAAAAAAAAAAAAATAGGAACTATCAAAGGTATTAAGGTACAGCCCCAATGTGACATAAATTTCCCTGCTTTAGTGCTGCTTATCCTGTACTCGTAAGGCAAGCAGTTTTTTTCAAACGTCCTGAAGAACAGACCCCCACTTTACATTTTTTGTTGTTGTTGTTGTTCTTTTTTTTTTTTTTCAGTGGAACCGGGGATTGAACTCGGGCCCTTGTGCTTGCCAGGCAAATGCTTATTCTACTCAGCTATCTCCCCGCACCCCCATTACATGTTAGTAAATAATTATAGTGGGGCTGGGGAGATGGCTCAGTGGAATAAGTGCTTCCCTGGCAAACACAAGGACTGGAGTTCAATCCCCAGTTCTGCCAAAAAAAAAAATAATAATAATAATAGTAAAATAATTATAGTGAACATCTTTGCCTGTCTGTCCTACTAACACCTTTTTTTTTTTTTTCCAGTACTAGGGATTGAATGCAGGACCTTGCACTTGCCAGGCATGCACTTTTTTACTGAGCTATTTCCCAGACCCCTACTAACATCTATATTTTTTAAAACAAGGTTTCATTATGTTGACCTGGCTAGCCCCAAGCTCCTAGATTTAAACTGTCTTCCTGCCTCAGCCTGCCAAGTGGCAGAACAGGCTTGCACCACTGCATCTGGCTTTTGGATAAATTTTTGTTGTGTTTTGAAACAGTCTCTTTCATAATTCAGGTTGTTCCTGAACTCATGATGTAGCCCAGGTTGATTTCCAACTCACAGCAATCCTCCTGCGTTAGCTCCCAAATGTTGGAATTGCAAGTGTGCACCACCATGCCCAGGATAAGATTTTTAGGAAAAAATATTGTGATACTCTTTAACATTTATTGCATATGGCCAGATTTTATTCCAGAAAGCTTATACCAATTTACAGTCCCTCTTAGCAATGAACAAAAAAGGTACATTGCCCATACCTCAGTAGCCTGGGGCTAGCATTACCCCACTGCTCTTAAGCATTGCCAATGTAAAGATGAAGCAAAAACACAAAGCACTCCTAATAGTTAATTTGCATTTTTAGAGTCATTGAGATCCACATATGAACATATTTGTATTTGTAAATGTGGGGACCACCTGAGCAGCTCTCCTTGAAAGAAAAGCAACTGTCTCCATTTTGACTGAGTCTGACCCTATTTCCTCATATTGTTATGTACAGAGCTGGCTAGGACTTCTGTTTATCCTTCAGTTGGCCTTAAGCAATGTGTATTGGTCTAGCTGAGGCGCTGGTGATAGTCTTTGAAGGTGGCATGTGTGTTTCCCTGGTAAGCCTGATGCTCCTTAAGGTGAGCCGGGTGGAGACAGGATGGTAGAGCTAATGCTCTGCACTGCCAGCTGGGATTGAGCCTCGAGACAGAGGCTATGACTTCCTGAGGCTTGAAAGACTACATCAAAGCTGAAGCCCTAGACTTCCCAAAACATTAAATACTATATAATGCAGATTACTCTCTCTGCATATCCTCTCTGCATATGGCAGAGGTTAATGTAGGCCCCACACCTAGCTCAGCTCACAGTAGTCACCTACTTCCCACAATTCTCAGTCCTCAAGCCACTCCCTCACTGAAGAAAAACCAGGTGAGGCCCTGGGTCGCTCTCTTGGTTCCGGAAAGCCATCTTCGTGGCTGGACCTAGAGCCCCTTGACTCCCCGATGATTAAAAATATAATTTAGTGTCCTCATTTTCGCCGTGGGCTGCATGGAAAGTGGTAGATTGGAATCAACTTGATGGGATTCCAATAACGTAACTTTGGGATTACAAATATTGGTTTCTTAGACTGAGACAAGGACCAGGAAGTGTCTCCTACATGTAAATATATGTGTTTACACATATATAAGTTCTTTAAATTTCATTTTGTATTGTATTGTCTATTTATAGCCTTTATTTTTTTCACATGAATGTGTTTTTCTTACTAAAGATACTAATATTGATGTTAAGAATATGAACCGTAGGGGCCAGGGAGATGGCTCAGTGGAATAAGTGCTTCCCTGACAAGCTCAACGGACTGAGTTCAGTTCCCAGTTCCTCCAAAAAATAATAAAATAAAATTACCTTTTAAAAAAAATATGAACCCTTTGTCAAATATATTGCAAATTATTCCCCTGTCATTTTCACAAACCTAAAACTGTCAATTTTGTCTAATGTTCAAATTGCTAACATGGACACTTTTTCTAATGGCCTCTAGTTATTGCTTGCAGGTTAAAAACAAAGAAAAGGAGAGAACTAAAAGAAAAGACAGGAAATCATAAGAAGTAGGAGAAAGACAAAAAGGAAGCCTGTGCCTTGAGCCCGTCCTGCCTGCCCCACCCCCCATCAGGCAGTGTGAGGCGACAGCCAAGGCCGCTGTGGGTCAGCCCAGCTGCCTGGCGCGGTGCCAGCCCTGAGCTCCTGGAGAGAACCACCCAGGACATGGGCCCCAACCTTCCTGATTTCATTTCTGTCTCGAGGTTTTTAAAAAGCAGCTCCAAGCCATGGCTTATACCGTAGCTCTGTGAGTCCCCAGAACTGGCCTGACATTTCCCACCAAGTCCTCTGCTCAGCTCTATGGAGAACACCTCTAGGGCTGAATGTCACCCCTGTACCAGGCAGTGAGGTTGCCAAGCAGAAAGAGTGGCTCAGGGGAAATATTTATGGTCTGGGAAGAGGTTCAGATGCCCAGGCTGACACTGAAAACATCAGACTGGTGTCTTAATGTGAATTCCCCCAGAAGCTAAAGCTGAGACAAGGACTGGGAGGTACAGAGAACACAGCTAGGGAGAAAGGGTGCATCACTGAGCCAGCTTTTGCCAGGAGTGACAAGAGAGCGCAGTGCTGTGGGGACCTAGCAAAATCACACCTTCAAGTCACCCCACCTGAGGAGCGGGGGACAGTGTCTTAGTACTGCTACAGCCGCTTCTGTCAAGGGTTGAGAGAGGCCACAGCACTGCAGCCTGTCTGTGCAGGCCACACAGCTTCCCTGAGGACACCCGGAGGCAAAGATAAACAGAGAGAAGGCCTGTGGAGCATGAGAGCAAAACTTGCTACAGGGGCCAGGGAGATAGCTCAGTAGAGCAAGTGCCAGCCTGGTGAGTGCAAGGCCCTGGTACCTCAAAAAAAACAAAAAAACCTGCCACAGCTGAGGACAGTTCTCATGTGTGTGCATGCACACATGTATATTTGCTACATATAATATTTGCTATAACCACCCAGAGGATCCTGCCTAAGGCTCTGACCCACTGAGTGGCACTCATTATCTTCCAGACAGAAATCATGGAGCAGAGTTCAAGTTAGAGTTGAGATTAGAGAATTAGGGTCCTATTAAAGGCACCAGGGCTATTTTTCCTGCCCTACAGTACGCAGCTAGGAAGAGGTGAGCAGGGCAGGACTGAGGCGTCTGTGTTGCTCCAAGGAGCATGCAGAGGACAGAGGGTCCCGGGTGGAAAGCCTGGTTTCCACAGGATCCTCACCGCCCACAGCTTCTTCCCGGCAGCCAGGGAGCCAGGCAGGCGGAGGCCATGCAGCTGCCATCTGTCCTCCTGGCCCCACTGCCTGGCAACTGGCTGCTGTGTCTGCTTTCTGCTCTGGAGGAGGAGGCATTCCTCCACGGCCCATCGAGCAGGACGAGGAGCAGTGCCCTCGCCAGAGCCGCACCATGATGAATTCGATGATTACGGCTCTCTGATGTGGGGGCTGCTCAGTCATGTAGCAGGCTCGGTGCCATCTGCTGTGTTTCTTCAGAGAGTGGCTGGGAGGGAAAAATCTGCACACTGCTAGTACGCATGGGAGTGCATCCGAGGATACACCTGTGTGGGTGGGTGTGCGCACACAGGCACCGTTGTCTACTCACGTGTGAACCTAGGCATGCCGTGTGTGTGTGCTCACACACGGGTGTGCACATAAACACTGAGAGCTTAATCCCATTGTGATTCCATTTCCATGTCAGAGGGTATTCAGCAAATAATGCATTACAAAATAATGATGCTACTGTTATTTTAATGCTTTTCCCTACCATGGTAAGTGCTTTGCACACATTGGTTAATATAATTATAGGTTATAGTTAATATCAACCTTAAGACTACCATGCAAGAGAAATTTTATCTTCTTCCCTGCATACATCAGTATCTCAAAGTTCTTGAGGCTAAACGAGCTGCCCAAGAGCTTAATTTGTGAGTGTTAGAGTCAGGATTCAAGGCCGTGCTTTTGTGCCACAGTGCAGGATATTGAATTTTCATCCCTTCCTAAACTGTCTCAGAAAAAAAAAAAAAAATCGTCTCAGAGTGAGAATGAACAAGGAAGCTACAGTTATATGTGACAATAGGAATGTTTTTTCAGGCAAAACTGAGGCTGAGCCAAAGGCAGACACAAAAGAATGAATACCTACTGTATGATTTCATTTATATAAAGTTTAAGAGCAAGAAAACTAACCTATGGCATTGAGAACTGTGAACCTCATAAAGGGGAGGGGAAGACTGGCAGTGAGCGCCGTGGGGCTCCTGGGGAGTAGGCACCCATAACGCTCTATTTCTTGATCCGGTTCCTGGACACACAGCTACATTCCACTTGTGTGAATTCATAGCTGTGCACATAGGACTGGTGCATTTTTCTTGTATGATTGTTTCCCCTCAATAGAAACTTCAAAAGGAAAAAAGAAATCTTGCCAGGTACTGGGAGGGATTCAGAGACATCAAGCATCACAGGACCTGCCCTTTGAGATGCCTATTCCAATTGGAGTGACAGACTGAACCTCAAAAGGCTTCTGTCTTTGGGGCAGGGAGAGGACAGAGGCTTGTGGATTGGGAGGCGAGTGTTCCCAAGGTGCTGAAGAGAAGTGTTGAAGGGCAAGGAGTTCAGTCTGAAGACTGGGTTCCTAGGGGCGGGAATGAAGAGAAAATCACCACCTTTTAGGCTCCAACGGGCCTGGGTTGACACCCCAGCTTCTTCCTCTGCCAGCTGAGTAATTCTGTGAACCCATTTACCCCCTGAGAACCCTTGTTACCTCCCTGTGCATGGGATCTTTTGTTTTGGTTTGTTTTTTTTTTTTTTTTTTTTTTTGGAAAAACCGGGGATTGAACTCAGGCTCTTGCCAGGGAAGCGCTTATTCCATTGAGCCATCTCCCCGGCTCCTGTGCATGGGATCTTGGAGGTACAGATTGCTACATACATGATACCACGTATTTAAAACCTCTGTGCAAAGTGATAGGCAGCTGGCATCCCAGGAAAGGTGTGTTTGGAAGGTGGAAGAAAAGATGCTCTGACATCAGAGTGCCACTTCAGTTTCAGAGAGGCTGAGGGGGAAGACACCTAGGCTCAGAGGGTGTAGCCTGTGGGCAGAAGAAAGGACTGCTTATCTACGGGGTGGGTCTGATCTGTGACTGGCAGGCAAGCACAGTGCTGGAGGTGCCAGCCAGGCTGGCTGATCTGCCCTGCATGTAAGTTTCCTTGGGCGAGATCTAAAAACAGAGATGCAGGAAAAAGATCCAGGCTTACAGGGGTGTGACGAGGCCCCAGGTGGGCAGCCCAGCCAGTGAGACGGCAGTCTAATTTAAGGAAGGCTATGAAGATTCATGCTATGGAGTAGGAATTATTCCCCCATGACATCATTTGGGGTTCAACTTTAATGCTTTTCTACAAAATAGAATTTGTTCTGCAAACAGTAAAAGGGCAAAGTCTGCCCAAACTGACACTGTCAGCCCTGTAAAGACACAGCTGACAGATAAATAACAGAAAGAACCTTCTGAGTCATCCCCTAACCCAAATGACAGCTACCCCAACGGGCTTCCTTCCGCAATGACTTGCTTAAAAATTTTGCACTTTCTCTTTCCAGCTCCAGTAGCATCTGTACACACTGCTCCGCCGTGGGAACTGCTGCAAAGAGGGCTTGTATCAGTTACTCTCTACTTGTAACAGGGCCCTGCAAAAGACAGTGGCTCAGCCTGGTACAGGGGCACACGTGTAATCCCAGCTGCTCAGGAGGCTGAAAGCAGGACGACGGCAAGTTCAAGGCCAGCCGAGGAAACTTAGTGAGACCTTGTCTGAAAATAAAATATAAAGAAGGGCCGAGAATATAGCTCAGTGGTGGACTGCTTGACTGGCATACACAAGACTCTCAGTTCAATCTCTAGTACCTTCCCCACAAATAGTTTAAATACAACAGCTATTTATTTTGGCTTTCTTTAAAAGAAGGCCATAAACGCCGGGCGTGGTGGCGCATGCCTGTAATCCCAGCACTCGGGAGGCTGAGGCAGGAGGATTGTTGTGAGTTCAAGACCAGCCTGAGCTACAAAGTGAGCTTAAGGCCAGCCTGAATTGCATAGTGAGACCCTGTCTCAAAAAAAGACAAAAAAAAAAGAAGGCCATAAACGTTTATGCTTCAAAATGTAAAGACTAGTCACCGACTAGGAGAACGTATTTGCAAATCACGTATCTGGTAACTGAAACATAAAGAACTGATGAAATTGAATAAAAAAGAAAAAACATCCAGAACCTGGGATTTCAGCTCAGCAGCACAACTCTAGGCAAGTACAGGGCCCTAGGTTCAGTACCCAGCACCCCCAAAATTAAAGATAAATAACAATCACAATAAAATTTGACCAAAAAATTAGAATAAGCCCCTGTCCCAAAAAGACAAAAAATAAAAAATAAAAGCCGGGCGTGGTGGCGCAGGCCTGTAATCCCAGCACTCGGAAGGCTGAGGCAGGAGGATTGTGGTGAGTTTGAGACCAGCCTGAGCTACAAAGCGAGCTGAAGACCAACCTGAGCTGCATAGTGAGACCCTGTCTCAAAAAGACAAAAATAAAATAAAATTAGAATAAGCATTTCACGAAAGAAATACACAAATAACTACTCAGTGCATGAAAAGCTGTTCAACATCGTGAGTCATTAGGAAAATACAGATCAAACTACAAAGAGATATGAAGTGACAGTTAAGAGAATGACAGTCACCAAGATATATATTAGCAAATCTCCCTAAAGATACATAAAACTGGGCTCCTACAGAACATGAAACGGTACAGAATGCAAAGCAGTACAGCCACTTTGAAAAACAGTTTGGCAGTTTCTTCATAGGTTAAATATAACTTTACTATACAATTAAGCAATTTTACTCTTAGATACCTAGCCTGTAAGATAAATGAAAATATATATCTACATAATGCAGATGTTCATAGCAGCATTATTTATAATAGTCTTGAAGTGGAAACCACCCAAGTATCTATTAACTGGTGACTGATGTAGCCATACAGTGCCATATGATTTTTCAATAAGAACAAGGGTCGAGAGCCGGGCATGGTGGCGCAGGCCTGTAATCCCAGCACTCGGGAGGCTGAGGCAGGAGGATTGTTGTGAGTTCGAGACCAGCCTGAGCTACAAAGTGAGCTTAAGGCCAGCCTGAACTGCATAGTGAGACCCTGTCTCAAAAAGACAAAAAAAAAAAAGAACAAGGGTCTTAAGTTTGATCCTGGTGTCCTTGCTGGCTCCGCCCCTAGGGCATGCTGAGGTGTGATTGAGACTGGGGGTGGTAGTACAAGCCTGTAATCCCAGCTCTTGGGAGGCTGAAAACAGGAGAATCTCTGAGTCCATCTATGTACTGAAGATTTGTAGACTGTATTTTATTTTATGTTTTTGGCGGAACCGGGGATTGAACTCAGGCCCTTGGGCTTGCCAGGGAAGCATTTATTCCACTGAGCCATCTCCCCAGCCCCTGTAGACTCTGTACTAAATACAAAGAAAAGAAAAGAACAAGCCCTGACAGACAAAAAAAAAGCACTGCCATATGCTTCAACATTGTTTTGTTTGGGTTTGTTGCTACGTAGTTCAGGTTGGTCTTAAACTCACTATGTGGCCCAGGCTGGCCTGGCACTCCTCCTGCCTAGTAATCTTCCTGCTTCAGCCTCCTGAGTACTGAAATTATAGGTGTACACCACCATGCCTGGTTTACAGCACTACGAATGAACTTCAAGCACATTGTGCTCAGTGGTAGATGCAAAAGCCTACATCTGTATGGCTCTATTACCATGAAATGCCCAGATAAGACAAAACTAGAGAATCAAAAACTAAGTTTGTGGTTTCCAGGGGCTGAAGGTGGGGAAGGGGGGTGCAAATGACGCCAGCCGGACAGAAATGTGGTGAGGATCATTTTGTTACTTATGTTTCCTACTTTTTTTGTTTTGTTAGAGGTATAACTTATTAAAAAAAAAAGCACACTAAACAGTTTGACTTACACACACACACACACACACACACACACACACACACACGAGTGCACACATGCACACCCCTGTATAATCAGCACCCAGGTTGTGATAGTGAACATTTCTACCATCTAAAATTACTCCCTGTGGGGTAGCCCCCACCACAAAAGGCAGCGCTCTGATTTCTATCTCCACAGATGAGCTCTGCTGACTGTCAGTGTCCCCCCCTACCCCGTTTTCCCTGACAGGATGTTCAGGTTTGCCTCCTGCTCCCTGGCTCCCGCCTTCTCCTTGTAACCTTCTGGCCCAGGCTGGGTCTCCTTTGCCCTCCCACATCATCCAAGACTCATTGCGCTCTCTTTCCAGGTTTTAGTTCCACTTTCTAGATGAAGAAACTGAGACTGGATTGGATCACTTGTCCGGATCACACAACTTCTCCTTGCTAAAAGCGCAAGTCAGGTCCCAAAAGCTGAGGCCGCCAAGTGGCTCCTCCCTCACTGCAGCCCCAGAACCCAACAAGGTGTCAGAGCACACGGTCGGTCGGTCGGAGCTCATTAGTGTGCGTCCTATTTGGATCTAATTAAAGAATGGCTTTGGGGAGAAGCAGGCCTCGCAGGCCTGTGAGGGCTGCTGGAGCAGCACAAGGACATGTCACTGGAGGGCTGGGGGACACCCCGGGGGAGGCGCTGGGCGCGCCCGGGCTTCCTGGCGCGGGCAGTGCTGGGCTCCTCGCCTGCCTTCTGGGAGAGCTGTTGCCAGCCTTCATCACGGCCCGGCAGCCTGAGAAAGCTCAGGCCCTATCCTGGAGGACACTTTCAATCAACTTTGGTTCAGTTTATTCAGTCTAAATGACTCCAAAATGTAAATAAAATTAAATTAATGCTGCTGTATTTGCCTCTGGTTAGGGCTATAATGGGCTGCAGTAATGCCGCCTCTGAGATCAGCTGTGAAGGAAGACGTCTCCAGTCACCCCCTCCGTCCTCTCTGCTCTGAAGGAGCCATCTACACTGTCCCCAATCCTCAGTGGGGTCAGCAGGCAGGAGGTGGCCTCACTCCTGCTCACCAAGCCGCCCCAGAATCAGGTGTGGTAGTGCATGCCTGTAACTCCAGCACTGGGGAGGCTGAGACAGGAGGATCACTCCAAGTTCGAACTGCATAGCAAAACTCTACATAAAATATTAATTAAAAAAAAAAAATAGAGATCACTGTGTG
>PVKA01013723.1:39468-54472 GCA_004027165.1 Ctenomys sociabilis | reverse complement strand
AAAAGCCGACATAATATCCTGTCCAACCACCATTAGTGCAGATCTTGCCTCTCATAGAATTATGTAGAAGCACAGCATTATCTATCCCAACTGTACTGTCTATACACACACATGATGATTTTTTCTTTCTACAACCCTTCCTTTGTCTACACCTGTCAAAAGTGGGCACTCCATTGACATTCAACTAACTTAGGTGCTTAAACTCAACACCACAATCCAACACAGTCCAGCATTCTACAACCATAGTGAGTTATTCAAAGAAATTGTCGACCATATCCATTTACAGCTCAGCTTAATATTATGGGCTCACAATATATACTTCATTTTTATACTTTTCTGCTGGATGATTAAGACCTAGGTAGATCAAGACTTATATACCAACACACGAACTTTATATTTCCTATGTGGTCATTGAAGTCCTCTCAGGGATTATCTTGTAGTCCTGTACATTATTCTGTAGATCCTTTGTCTGTGTCATCCATGTGGTTAAGTCACGGCCAATGCTTGACCAGATTGCTCTCTGTGAAAGCTTGAGAGAAAGTTTTCTCTTCATGTGACTCTCCCCAGGCACACTTTAGAACTTCAATCTCTTTCCTCTGTGGCTCCATAATCTCCTTGTTCAGAAAATTTGGAGCTCACCTGATTTCATGATGTTGCAGTACAGGTTCTCCTATGTCCTGAGTCTTCCCTGACCTTGAAAGGCTAGGTCCAAAATGTTGGCTGGCCTTGTGATCTATTTCTCCAACTCTGACTTGTGATCTTAGGTTGTTAACCATCCAGAAGAAAAGCTGATTAGTATCCTGCAGCATATGCCATTCACTTTGCCTTATCTGACTCAATTGATTTTACTTGTTGTACGTTGTATTTTACTTTGTATTTATGCTTTCCGCTTGTTATACTAGGGAGACTATACGATATTTACACATGTGTGTCTGGTTTATTTCACTTATGAGTATATGTTCAAGTGACATCCACTTCAGTATAAATGTTTCAAACTTATCATTCTTAATAGCTGAGTAATACTCCATGATATAGAAATACCACATCTTTTTCAACCGTTCCTCATGTGATGGACATCATGGTTGTTTCCAAGATTTTGCTAACACACATTGTGCTGCTATAAACATAGGTACACATATATCTCTATGATACAATGTATCCAGATCCTTTGGGTGTTGTACAGATTTAATACAATCCCTGTCAAAC
This sequence comes from Ctenomys sociabilis, assembly GCA_004027165.1. NCBI lineage: Eukaryota > Metazoa > Chordata > Mammalia > Rodentia > Ctenomyidae > Ctenomys > Ctenomys sociabilis. The sequence continues at coordinate 53,266 of PVKA01013723.1, read as the reverse complement.
TACCACCAACATAACTCGTAGACCTAGAGAAATCATTCCTAAAATGTATTTGGAACCAGAAAATACATAGAATAGCAAAAGCAATCCTGTCCAACAAGGACAAGGCAGGAGGCATTACAATTCTTGACTTGAAATTATACTACAAAGGTACTATGATAAAATCAGCATGGTATTGGCAAAAATAGATCTGAGGATCAATGGAATAGATTAGAAGATGCAGAAGCAACTACAAATACACTTAGTCACCTGATCTTCAATAAAGGGTCCAAACATGCTTACTGGAGGAAAGATAGCCTTTAAAAAATGGTTCTGGAAAATCTGGCTCTCTACATGTGAAAAACTAAAACTTGACTCAAGTCTATCACCATGCACTAAGCTAAAGTCAAAATGGATTAAACATCTAAAATTAAAACAGAAACACTAAATTTCTTGGAAGAGAAAGTAGGAGCAACTGTTGAAGACATAGAGGTAGACAAAGAGTTCATGAACAAAAATCAAATTGCACAGGCAATACTTGAAATAATTAATAGCTGGGACCTTCTTCTTTTGACTTTTTATGAAACTTGGGATTGAACTCAGGCCCCTGCACTTGCCAGGCAAATGCTTATTCCACTGAGCTATGTCCCTGACCCAGTACCTCCTCCTATTGAGAAGATTTTGCTCATCAAAAGAAATTACCAACAAAGTAAAAAGACAAAGCACAAATCTGGAAAAATCTTAACTAATAAGCACTCTGACAAAAGTCTTCTCTCTAGAATTTATAAAGAGCTAAAAACTATTAAGGCCCCAAAATGTAAAGACCCAATCCAGAAATGGGCATCTGAGATGAACACTCACTTCTCAGAGGATGAAATTAGAAAAGTGAATAAATATATGAAAAAAATGCTTCACATCACTACTCATCAATGAAATGCAAATTAAAACAACACTGAGATATAATCTCACCCTAGAAAGAATGGCTATCATAAACAATCAACTAACAACACATATTGCAGAGGCCACGGGGAAAAAGGAACCCTTCTCCACTGCTGTTGGGTAGGTAGCCTGCAGCAACCTTTATCAAAATCAGTGTGGAGACACCTGTAAAAACTAGGACTGGAAATCATATTCCAAACAGCTACATCCCTACTGGAAATTTTCCCAGAGGAACTTAAAACGTCATATCATGGTGATATATGTGTATCTACGTTTATAGCAGCACAATATGTGATAGCTAGCTCTTGGAAATAACCAATATGTCCATCACTCTGAGGAATGGTTGAAAAAGTTATGGTATTTTTATACAATGGAGTATTACACAGCTATAAAGAATGATAAATTTGAAGCCTTTATATTTAAGTGAAGATATAAGTGAAATAAATGAGACTCACATGTGTAAGTATTGTATAGTCTTCCTAGTGTAAGAACTCAAGACAAGAACTAAAAATAGATATAACTCAAGTAAAAGGAAAGCAAGAACTTAAGGACTGAACAATGAAGAGAGGGCAGAGGAAAAGCTAGGAGACATAGCAGGAGCAAAACCATACATTTATATGCACATAGTGGTTAAAGCAGTGATCCTGAGGATCTTCAACAGATTCTTGAAAGTAGCAGTTAATTGGAAGGATTCTCTCCCTGACTGACTATACGTGCTGATATCTGTGAACTACAGAACTGCACTGAAGATAGCAATGTGTGTAAAAGCGGGGTCATACTTAGAATCCCTGTCATTCTGGTCTTCTAAATATGTACTGCTTGTCATGTCATAAGAATTACTGCCATATGTTCTCTCAAGTAAATGTTTGTCTAAAAAACAAGTAATAAGCAAAAACAAGACACAAGGCAAAAAGTGTCACAGGACTGTCCTGCTACAATGCTTTATATGGTTAGATTTCTAAATTTCTGTGTAAAAATATTTAGTGTTTATTCCTCTTTTTAAAAATGTATTTTTTTATTTTTTATTTATTTTTTTCTTCACATTCTGTAGGGATTTCAAGTTTAACATATCAATCAATACTTGATGGAAAATACCTGTTCCATGTTGTGTCTAAGATGTTTGATATTTAGATAGATACTAAGGCTACACTCACCTGCCTATTTTATAGGGTAATAATATAATTAAGCTTCTCTTCTGGAAGGTTAACAACTTAAGTTAGTAGGCCAAAATTTAGTAAGAAAAAAAAGAAAAGGACTGCAAGAATAGCCAAGATTTTGGCCTCGCCATTCAAGGTCAGTGAGGACTCAGAACGTAAGAGAACCTGTACTATAACATCCTGTAACTCAGTGGTTTTCCAAATTTTCTGATCAAGGAGATTATGGGCCACAGAGGAAAGTGATTGATGATGTAGTTTGCCTAAGGAGAATCACATGGAGAGAAAACATTCTCTTAGGCTTTCCAAGAGAGAAAATTGATCAAGAAATGGCTGTGACTCATCCATATGGCTGACACTGAAAAAGGATTTGCAAACTGTGGTACAGGGTTTCAGGGAAAATCCTGAAGGGATTTGACTGATCTTGCCACATACAAAAGTTACATTTCTTGTTATACAGGTCTTTCTTTATATCATTCCTAACTGTCCAGCACGAAATGAAAAATGAGTTATAAAATGTAAAGCCATATTAATATGCTGAGTTATAAAAGCCTCACATCAACAACTTTTGAAGTTTCCAGTCCTATGGATAACCCAATACTATTATAAACTATTGGACTATACTGGATTAGTTTGCTGAATTCGTGCACCTACAATATTTAAATGGCTGCCGGGCGTGGTGGTGCATGCCTGTAATCCCAGCACTCGGGAGGCTGAGGCAGGAGGATTGTTGTGAGTTCGAGACCAGCCTGAGCTACAAAGTGAGCTTAAAAAGCCAGCCTGAACTGCATAGCGAGACCCTGTCTCAAAAAGACAAAAAAAAAAAAAAAATATTTAAATGGCAAGGGAATACCCATCTCTGACAAAAACTAAACAAAAAAGGAGGGGTATAAATGAAGGACCATTTTTTACCTGTATATACAAAATAGGATAGATCTATAGCTACTTTCTCTTAATTCAGTTAAAAGTGTTTGTGCCTATAGTGTTTGAACAGGATATCGTGTCTGCATCTTGTATGATGAATAACTATTATGAAGCCAACAATATGCAATGTATTAATTATTGTAACCATCCTACTAACCTGTTTTGAAACTGTCTTGTTATTTGATTTTCAACAAAATTAATCAAAAAAAGATACCAGAAATATTGTCTCCACACATGGTGAAAACTGAACTTGACCCAGGTCTATCACCATGCACTAAAATAAAGTCAAAATGGATTAAAGATCTCAACATTAAGATAGAAACACTAAATTACACTAAACATAGGGGTAGGCAAACAGTTCATGAACAAAAATCAAACTGCATAGGTAACACTTTAAGGAATTAACAGCTGGGATCTCCTGTTACTGAGTAGTTTTTGCATGTCAAAAGTAATTAGCAACATGGTAAAAAGACAAATAGGGAAAAAAAACTTAACTAATGCCTGAAACATTAGAAATGAACTTTTTCACCCTTGCCGAGGCCTGAAGTCTAGAATCTTGCTCACTGTCCAAGCCCCTGTGTGTTACTCTTGCCACTCCATTCTCTGCTTCTGTCATCCCTGCTGCCCCTCCCATTCATATCTGTGTCTCCATGTGGCACTCCCTTTTCTTTTCTTTTTTTTTTTTTGTTTAGCTTTTTGACTGTTATTTACCTTTTATTTGTTTATTTTTTATTTTATTGAAGTACAAATATCAATGAGGCAGTTTTAAGACACCTTGACAAGACAGATTCAATAAATTAACACATTGCAAACTGTTTTCATAATGTTTTGGTATTGTACAAGGTACATACATGATATTATACTTACAGACATTATTATAGCAGCTGTCTCTTATCAGTAAATTAAGAGAATGTAGCTGTTTACGTATCTTATTTTTTATACCTGAATTATATCAAAGATTCAATAGCTAATACTTTCTACCTTGTTATTTTCATAGTGGTTGTCCATAGCACTAAAAGCTGACATAATATACTGTCTAACCAGCATTAGTGCAAATCTTACCTCTCATAGGCATGAGAAGCATGGCATATCTATCCCAACTGTACTGTCCATACACACACATCATGATTCTTCCTTTCTATACCCTTCCTTTCTCTACACCTGTCAAAGATGGGCACTCCATTGTCACTCAACCAATTTAGGTGCCTGAACTCAATGACACAATCCAGCACAGTCCAGCATTCCACAACATCAGGGAGTTACCTGAAGAAATTGTTGACCATAGCCATTTACAGCTCAACTTATTATTATGGCCCCGCATTGTGTACCTCGTTTTTATACTTTTCTGCTGGATGGTTAAGACCTAGATAGAGCAAGACCTATATACCAAAACATGTATTTTTTGTGTCTTATGAGGTCAGTGAAGTTCCCACAGGGTTTATCTTGTAATCCTGTACCTTATTTTGTAGATGCTTTGTCTGTGTCATCCATGTGGATGAATCATGGCCAATGCTTGACCAGTTTTCTCTCTGTGAGAGCCTCAGAGAAAGTTTTCTCTCCATGTGACTCTTCCCAGGCACACTATAGAACTTCAATCTCTTTCCTCTGTGGCTCCATAATCTTCTTGTTCAGAAAATTTGGGGCTCAACTGAGTTTCATAATGTTGCAGTACAGGTTCTCCTGTGTGCTGAGTCCCTTTTCTGTTTCTCATCTCTTTCTACAAAGACACCAGACTAGATTAAGCACAAACTTTCTCCCAGGGGGTGATCTCATCTTAACTTGTACTTGTATAGACTTTCTTTCTAAAGAATGTCATGTTTATGACTTCTTTTTTGGCAACATTCCTCTGCAACAAGGGGCTTCAGCTCAGAGCTACTGCATTGGTAGTTCAAATAAGAATTCAGAGATAAAGTATTAGGCACACAATCCATGCCTAAAGAGATGAAGGAAGAAATGATATGAAGATTCAAAAAAGTGAATCCGGAGATTACAGTTGTGGCTCATCACCATGGTCCTTTGATGTTCTGCATCACACTTTATCACATTTTGAGTTAAACAAAAGCTCCTGCCTTACGTAAGAGCATTTCATGGTCCAATATACAATATGAATTGTGATCTGGTTCTCCATGAGTATTCTGATACTAATATCTTTCATTGGGCTTTTATTTCCTTGTTTGATTAACTGTTATATTAGATATCCTCCAGTGGGGCAGACCGCTATGAAAGGGGAAGGATCCCAAAATGATGAGAAAGAGAGGTACTTCCTGGCCTTAATTTGTGTTTTGGAGCCAAAAGAGAAAAAGAAAGGAAAAGAGAGTGTTCAGAGAGGACCAGGCATCACTGTTTCAAATTACCCCTGCTGATACTCAGGCTCATACTTGCCAGATGGTGCACACTGCACTAGGATAAGTCAAGAGGTAATGGTATTCCAAAACATAGCCTGAAAAATTTAAAACCACTCAGTGATGTCAAAGCTGCATTGCTTTTCTGATATTTCCTTCAGATACATTCTGCGGCAATAATAGCATACTTTGTGCTCCAAGAATAGCAAGAGTAGAACACCAGTGGTTCAATGATAAAAAGAATTTCTGCAAATTTTTTGAAATGAACTAATAAAATTTTATGAGGCAAAGGAGATAACAAGAAGGTGAGATAATGGATAAGCAGTGATGAGATTATTGCAGTGCTATGGCCCAGACATCTTTCAAATTATTACTGTCTTCGTGTGGACTGGTTATGATGCAATGATGCTGCAGGACTGTCCCTAGCCCCTTCCTTGAGCAGGGATATCAGCTGAAGAAGTACATTGTGCTCCGCTCTAGTCCACCAACAGCAAACTCAGGGCACACATGCTACAGCTGGCCTTTGGTTCTCATTGAAAGCTCTAAATATTTCATCATCATTGCTACAGTCAAACAGCTTTAAACAGAAAGTACCTCCAGTCTGGTGGCCTGAAAGAAGTTGGAGCTGCAAGACTGAAGAACAAAGGCAGAGATTATGGGAGAGATGAAATTGGATGGAAAAGAAACCCCTGAAACCTTGGGTCCTGAAGCCATTATCCCCAGGTCATGGTATTCTAAGGCATAAGCCATTAAGGGCTCCCATGACATCATCTGTAAACCCTGTGGAGCCCTTGCAGTCTAGCTAATTTCTTTTGTTCTCACTGTATATGTCACCCCTATGGAGCTTCTGTCTTCCATGCTAGAAGCATTCACCAGGTACACACCCTTCCTGTAGGCTGCAAAAGTGTTCAAGCAAGAAATAGAATCCTCACACAGGAAACCAGGGAAGACTTGATCCTGTTGATCTGTTACATCACCCTGCTGGTTTTATATGCTCCTGGAGACACACAGTGTATCGTCTGTCCCTCATGGAGTGGGGAGTCCTCCTTCCCTGGGATGCTGAATACATGTGATTGATAGGCTGCACTTCATGTCATCTACCTGGTTTGGCCACACCTGGATCTCCAAAGTGATACTCTTCCACTCATCAAGGGGCTAAAGAAAAAGTGAACACAAATGCCCTTGCTTGTATTAGAAGAAGACAGTGAGTTCAGAGAGTGAGCACAGCAAATCAGCCAACATCTTCTCAGAGTAATGCTTGTATTAAACATTCACTCCATATCCTTGGTTAGTGCTAAGTATCTATTCAGCATTAGTTTTGCATGTATAATTTTAACTTAATCTTCACAGATTAAGCACTTATAGCAGACCAATCATTATTATTAACATTGTGGTTGTGGTGAAATTAAGCACGGTGAAGTCTTTTGTGAAGGTTGTACAACCAGTACACTGTTAGAATTCAAGCCCAATGTATAGAGACTGCTTGGTTATATTCTTGACACTGTGCTAAATTCTTAATGGGGTTGTCACTTGGAAACTGCTATTCTCATCCTACAAATTTTGACGTAGGAAGTTTCCATATCTCTTTCCAGATTAAAATGATGCTAAATCATGAAGTTTAATATAACCTCGGCCACAGTTGTTTTTTGTTTGTTTAGTTGTTTTTGTTTTTGTTTTCACACTGTGAGCATGAATGATTTTATAGAGTGAATGAATAAAAGAAGTGGTTATGTGGCCGGGGAGGTGGTGCAGTAGAATAAACACTTCCCTGGCAAGTGCAAGGACCTGAGTTCAACCTCTGGTTCAGCCAAAAAAAAAAAAAAGAAAAGAAAAGAAAAAAAAGAAATGGTCAAAAAATGTTATTACCAGGGCTCAGGCAGGTATCCAAAGACTTAATTTCGCTTTGCCTTTTTTCTTCCTCTGAAGGATAAGAGCTCTATCAACATGCATACTTGTGTTTTGGAATAATATTTTGTGCAATAATAACTATGATTCCAGGTGCACTGCTAAATGTTCCATGATAGCTATCATTCCCATCTTACAGATATGAAAATGGCTATCATGAACTCTTTATCAAAATTGGCAAAAATAATTTTGGGTTGCCAATTGCAGTTGTCAAGGAAATCTCTGGTCTGCATCTAGAATGTGACATTTAGCAGTAACTAGCGTTTTGAAAAATGCATTTAACTAGTCTGATATTGAGTTTCTTTAAGATATAAGCAGTTATAACAGAGGCTACATGATGGGACACTTAGGAGGATTCTATGAGGAGCACATTGCAGGTATTTAAATATGTATTTGATAAGAGTAATATTATTGCTAACTCTTCACAGGCTTGTAGCATCTTCAAAATCATCTATTCCAACTTTATTGTTGAGTTCTGAGTGAGAAACTGGTTCATGGTTATTCAGCAAATAGGTGCTTTTATTAAGGGTTTACTAAGTTGATCTTGCATGTATTATTTAATTTAATCTTCACAATGACAAAAATAATAAAAATATGATAAAATAATCTGGTAAAATATGATAAAAATAAGTTGTATCAGTGCATATTTTTCTTCTTTTAAATTGCACGTGCATGTGTGTGTAAAGTGCTATGGGTAACCCAATACTATTATAGACTACTAGACTATATTGTAGGTGCATTCATGCACCATATATTGTAGGTGAATGAATGTACCTACAATATATGAATGGCTGTGGAATACCTATCTTTGACCAAAAAAAAAAGGAATATAAATGAAGGACCATTTTGTAGTGAAAGAAGTATATATCATATATACAAAATAGTTAGCATGGATATACAGCTACTTTCTTTTAGTTCAATGAGAATAAAGTTTTGAATTAATAGTGTTTAGAGAAGATATCATGTCTGTATCTTATAATATGAGTAACTACTATGAAGACAACAATATGCAATGTATTAATTATTGTAACTGTCCTACTAACCAGTTTTGAAACTGTCTTATTGCTACTTCTTCCTCAATAAAATTAATATAAAAAAGTGAAAGAACTGAGCTGATGTCCTAGATGTCTTCGTTGCCTTCAACTCATTATTCAGCATTACAGATTTTCTTATGTCCAAGAAGGGGTAATTTTAGTCTTCAAAGAATTAGTAGAGACTAGGAATAAACAATACCAGGAAGAATACATGAACTTATGGTTGCAGCCCAAAACTTCCTGCATAAAGCTGTTTGACAAGTCAAAACACCTATTAAGGGCCGTGGAGACCCCTACAATAATGTCACCATTAATTACAAAGGGCAAAGCTGATAACACCCTTGCACTGAACTGAGCATGATGCTTTCTACAGATCACTTCTTCACCATTCTATTTAAGACAGACACCATTAGTTCCTAAGCATTTGAATTTAAATAGTGATGTCTTGGAAAAATACACAAAAGTTCTGGCATGCAAGGGTCAGACATCTCCCTCGTTAAAGTTGTAAACGGTAAAGACAAAACACACTATCATGTACAGTCTCAACAATTATAAAAAAGAAATTTCATTCTTGTACCTGAACTACAGGAAAAATGTTAATTCAGAATGAAAGATACTGATTTAAAAGAAGTATTTACTTAGGGAAAACTTTGTTATGTTTGTTTTAACTTGATTCTCAGTCATGGGAACCCATGCCTGCTCTTCCATGTTGGTCCTACTATGTGCTTCATTTCTTATCTTCCTGGTACTGCATCCTATGGAAATTTCACAGTTGATATAAAGGATCTCTACTGATGGGAATGTGCCATCTCCCGAGCAATGTGCTGTTATAGAAAACTAAATTCCAAAGCAAATCTGTTAAAAATCTAATCCAAGTATTATAGATAAAACTCCCATCCAAAGCACCAATGATTTCACAATATATAACTTACCTGATATATTTAGTAGATGTTCTACATAACAGCCCAGTGACAGGTTGGCCAGAAAAATAAATGTAATTACTTAGCCCAGCCTTCCGTCCACTGCACATATTGATTCTTCTCTATCTACAGGATCTAGGCAGAATGGTGATGACTACTCCTTCCAGTACTGGCTAAACTGATTTGCTGTGTACCCCTAGTGCTGGGCTCTGTGCTCAACACTCTCTGTCTCCTGTTTTAATTACTCCTGTTTGCTTTGGGCTCATCCACCTCTAGATGAACACTTAAGGGTGTGATAGGCTCCCATCTGTGCCAGACAGTGGATGCACAGACATCCTCTTTGTGTGAATTTTTCTGCAAGGGCTTTCTGCATTCTAGGGACCACATTAGTATCTGACTCTATCCTTTGTTTGTCCACAGCTTCTGCTCATCCATTGTAAATATTCCTACCTATTTCCACAATCAATATTGCTCAAGCAGAGCTCCATAATGCAGTGGTTCGTATGAAACAGAGTTTGCCTCTGTGCCCTCGTTTCTGACTATAAGCCAAGTTTCAGAATAGCACCTATGTGTCAGGCTTCTAGTGAAACAAACATGTATAAACAATCAGCTCAGTTGTGATGTGCTGTTAGCATTGGGGCTTAGTATTAGGTTTATAGAACTGATTTTCTATATTACTTTGTAGATTCATAAATGGACTTAAAATGCTAAATTATTTCATGTTACCTGTACAGTAACATGACAGAAGTTCTGCCTCCTCTTTTTTGTTTCAAAATGACTTTTAACTCTGCAATTTGAGGATATATCTTTGTAGAGTAGATTAAAAAAGCAAAGCCCCACATTTTATCACTATTCTCCATAGAATTTCTATTTCCCTAAGAATAGACTGGATGTTACAAAGACATCATGTACAATTCCATTAACATGCCATGTTGGAATGGAAAAATAACATTAGAAAAAGACATTACACACCAGGAAGAACTGCAACTAGAAAGATGAACTATGTTTACATTTTTTCATGTATTAACCCTAATCTATAATTTATAACATATTCAATTAATATGCATTTTCTAAACTTTAACACTTAAATCATTTTGAAACTAGAAAATATAGCATCAGATAGCTTTTTCACTTAAACATCTTTCATTGTATCCAAAAATATTTCTAAATAGTCTTTTATACCATTTTCCTAACCAAATAAATATCTGGGGGGTGGTACCATGAATTGAACTCAGGACCTCATGTTTGCCTCAGGTACTGTGCTGTTGAGCTGTATCCCCAGCCCCATCTGATTATTTTAGTAGTCCCAAATTGATAATTTTTGCAAACCTATATATGTTTATCTATGCAACTCTGAAAATTGAAACAAGTATATTAGATATTCTTGATGGGACACTTTCAAAGAATGGATTACTTGCACATCAATGGCATTAAAGCAACAAAATATCTTGCACTTGATAGTCAAACTGGCTTGCCGGCCCTACTGCAAAATTATCAGGTGGTCCATCAGAGTTGGGATTATTCTGATTATATATATTCCTGTTGTCAGGGGACAATTCCTCCTGTTATTTAAATCAGGTCACCTTGAGTATAATAAGATAAAATGGTGGCTCCTTTCACAAGGCACTCATTATCTTGCAGGATTGTAGAATCTCTTCTTGCCTAGACTTCATTTACAGCAAAATGATTGAGATCTATTCCCAACCCTAGGATGAGTCATAAGCCCAGCATTCCCAATAGTTTGGAGGTCATAGGTTTAACATGATTTACCACTGAAACCCTGTAGTTCACACAAGTTGTGCTGATTTTTCTGAACCTAGTCTGCCTAAACCCTGTTCCCTGACCTTCCTAGAAGCAGGTGCTCTTGCTCTAACCCTCCCCCTTTCCATATCACAAGGCAATGTAGTGCTTGAGGACATTTTCAGGACATGATAAGTCTGAATGATTTTGCAATTTTCCTTTGGCTCCATTCTCGAAGAGCTGCTAAGGACAATGGAAGGGAAGAGAATGGGCATGATATGGGAAGGAAAGGCTTTATGATGAATGTTAGCAGCTACCGAATGTCTTGAGGGTGGCAGGCATTTGCCTTTGACTGACAAATGTTTGAAAAGGCCAAGACATTCAGTTCAATACATTTTAAACAAATACATGGAACACCGCATCTTCACAGGAATATTGACATTTGTTGGTTAAGACTGTTGTATAAGTGATAAGAGGCAACCAGAAGTGGAATGCAGATTTATTAGTGGCCACCACAAATGGTAATGCATTCCTGTGCTTTTCCTCATGTAAATAAATATTGCTTCTTCCATTTGAAACAATAGGTACTTGTGGGGGTGGTGAGAAGATGGCTCAGTGGAATAAGTGTTTCCCTGGCAAGCACAAGGGCCTGAGTTCAATCCCCAGTTCTGCCAAAAAAAGAAAAAAGACTGTTGAGTAAGTGATAAGAGGCAACCAGAAGTGGAATGCAAATTTATTAGTGGCCACCACAAATGGTAATGCATTCCTATGTTTTTCTTCATGTAAGTAAATATTGCTTCTTCCATTTGAAACAACAGGTACTTGTGGGGGTGGTGGGAAGATGGCTCAGTGGAGTAAGTGTTTCCCTGGCAAGCATAAGGGCCTGAGTTCAATCCCCGGTTCTGCCAAAAAGAAAAGTAGGTACTTGTGGTCTCTGAATGATGAGATCATTTTCATTGGTTGACATTAAAATAGGCTGGAATCTCTTTCCTACTTCCATTCTCTTTACAGCTTGTAGAATAGATCTGAGCCTTTTGTATTACCTTAGTATATGGACAAAGGAAATTTGTATGAAAGACCAACTGTCCATTTTAGTAGGAGACTGTATCAAGTTCATAAACTGAAGACCTTGAAGTAGAGGAGAAACACTCTTCTGATTCTGCTAGTGTAATTGTGAGCAATTTATTTAACTGTTGAAGTTTCTTTGCCCCTCCATATAGAAGATACAATGATTATTTGAAATACTAAGCCCACTGTCAAGTAGGTATTGAAAGTAGACACTAAAATCTATCTACTTAACAAGCTAGCTAAAGATGCATTTACATATCATTCCATGGATATATTCTTTTCCTGTACTTCAGTACCTATAACCATGAGCAGTGACTTTTAATGAGGCTTAAATAATCTTTTCTGAATTAGAAATTCAAATGCTTAATGCCCACAAATCTTATAGGAATCCTTTAGATAAAATGAAGTATTCTTCAGAGAAGTAAAACCTACTGGAAATAATAGAGATGTTATTCTTCATCTAGAGTAAAATCTCAGAATTCCCTTTTTAGTTTTTAATCTATCTTATCTCCAAGCTCCCTATTGAGAAGAATTTAACTTAAATCAGAGTCAATAATTAGAAAAGACCAAACACAGATATTATAACTAATATTACTTGGCAGTAATTTGAGGTTTGTTTGAAATTGGAAAAATTGTGGAACAAGTGGTTTTTGAATGATAAGATATCAACAGTGCTACATTGAGTGAATGAATGAAAGAAAGAAAGAATGAATGAATGATGAATGAATGAATGAATGAATGAATGAATGAATGATGAGTGAATGAATGACAAGAGTTCATCGTGGTTTGTTGCGGTTGTGGTTAAGATCTCTTCTAACCTAAGAATCTAAGAATCAAAGAATCAGTAAGTCTAAATTGTTCTGCCTTTCATAAAACTAGTTAAATGAAGGCAAAATATGTATGTCAAGATAAGAATGAAAGAATATGTTGTTTTTTCATTTAATTTAAATGCAGGAATGATGTGTTACCCCTTGAACCTGACAAAACCATAGGGTGGAAAAGAAGTAGGGTCTCTGCAGAGAAAATTGGCTTCACTGTTCCCTGGCAGTGCCTATTAATGCCCCACTGAGCTCTGAGTTTTCCAGCGGTGATCATTTGTACAGCTGGACTCATGTTTTGCTCTCGAGTGCAATGGTGTTCACACCACAGCTAACACAATGAGGTAAAACTAGCATGATGCTCACTGGAACCTCCTCCCTGTCAGAACTCTAGAGCTCTCTGCCTGTTACTAAGGAGATCATAGATGAGCCCTCTGTCCACAATTTGTAAAAGGATGTTTACAGGTAAAGAAACAGTCCTTGAATTTATCTTGCGTTTAAAAAGATGCCCAATTTCCATGCTGCTTGTGATTTTTCAATTACATTTTTGCTTGAGAAAATGATGTTTAAGTGTTATGCTTCTTGAAACCAGTCTTCTAACTAATAAAAGTGCATCTATGTGGGGCATTGGTTACAGTTCCATATATTCTGTAGAAAGCATCTATTCATGCCAGCGCTTCCGGAATGGATAGTTTGGAGGAATGAATGTTTCTCAAAGAGATAAACTCTAAAATTTACAACCCAATTTAAAGAGGAAGACTTGAAAACAGAAATAGAAAAGGCTACTGCAAAAGCCATCACTCAGCTATTAAGAATGATAAGTTTGAAGCATTTATACTGAAGTGGATGCCACTTGAACATATACTCATAAGTGAAATAAACCAGACACACATGTGTAAATATCGTATAGTCTCCCTAGTATAACAAGCGAAAAGCAGAAATACAAAAGGAAATGTATAACAAGTAAAATCAATTGAG
>PVKA01013723.1:0-34182 GCA_004027165.1 Ctenomys sociabilis | reverse complement strand
GTGCTCAGACACCACACAGGCTCTTGGCCAGCTCTGGGGAACCTCACACAGTGCCAGCTGAACCATGATAAGGAATGCAAGAGGGCAAATTGTTGAGATAGATGGACAGGGTATAAGGTTCTGTTCTGCTATACATATGACATGAAGGGGAAACTTTGTTCCTCAGTTATCCTTTCTGTAAAATAGGAATAAATACATTATGCATAAAATCGCCTGTTATAGAACCTGGCATATAGAATGCATTTAATAAGGGACAGTTTTGACCATGGGAGAGCATCATACCACCTGGAGACATGCTTCCTCTGGATCACTGTTGTTTCCCTGGGCCTCTGGGTTCTGGCAGGACATGTTCTGCTGTAGGCTGGGTAGGTTTGTGCAGTCTTTGCTCAGCCACTTTCCTGTCCTTGGGAAGCTCTGCCAACTCAACCTTTATGAAAAGCCTATGGTGCATGCCTGCTGTCATCAGCACTCTGATTTTAAAAGGAGAAATAAGAACATGTTTCTCAACCTAGGAGTATACGCAGAGAAGTACACAGAAAAATGCTATTATACCTAAACCAGGTGCTGGATATACGGTGTGGTGTCCTTGTGGGGTAGGCCTGCAAAGTTTTACAAGGACTCACACCATATCACAAAAGGAGGAAGGTGACAGGAGAATCTGATCTTCACCCATAAGAATGTTTAGAAAAGGAAAAGTTGACATGCCAGAAACTACCTGAATGAAGCCTAAGTACATATTTTACTTTCTATGAAAAAAACAAAAAATTCTCTTACATACTCTGATGATTTTTATAGTTCTATGGGGTCAGGTAAATTGCAGTGTCATTTGAGGATGAGGCATTAAGGAAAAGGTCACTCCTGCTTCCCAACCCCCACTTTTACAGTCTTCTTTGCTTCATTAGTTTTTCCTCCCACCCTGGTACCACCAATACGAATGAGATTTTGGAGTATGACATTGAGAAGAACACTTCTTGGAGCTTCTAGTCCATCACTGGCTATAGAAGTGCAGGTACAAAATGACCATCCTGACTTGGAAGTATAGAGTCCTAGAAAGATCACAAAAGACGCCTCACCCACCTAAGTCAAAGTTTTCTGCAGGAAGGAACATCTAGACTAAGAGCTCAGCAAAAGGGACTTGGGGTATAGCTTAGCAACACAAGCACCTGCCTGGCAAGTACAAGGTTCTGAGTTTGATCTCTGGTGAAAAAAAAAACAGAGAGAGAGAAAAAAAGAAAAGAAAAGAAACTCAACAAAAGCAGAGTTTACCTAAGATAGGAGGGTGTTCCAGTTCATAGAGCAGCATGTTGCCTGGCCTTCCAAGAGCAGATACTTGGCCATGTGGTGTCATTTGAGGACAGAGTATATCTTCAGGACAGGAAGAAAAGGTCACTCATGATGAGAGGCTTCTAGTATGGTAGGCTTTGGGTTTTCAATAAGATGAAATCCCAGTTGTTGATTCATTGAAGTATTTCACATGCAATTTGAGTTTCAATCATATACTCTCTGACATCCCCCACATCTTTAAGATTTCCACCTACTTTTTCCTTCAGTAGATTCAGTGTTTCTGTTTTAATATTTAAGTCTTTGATCCATTTTGACTTTTAGTTTACTGCGTGGTGATAGATGTGGGTCTCATTTTAGTCCTCAGCTTGAAGAAATTCCAGCACCATTTATTTAAGAGCCTATCCTTCTGCCAGTGGACATGTTTGTCAAAAATAAGGAGGCAGAGTGTGTAGTTGTGTCTGCATCTTCTAATCTGTTCTACGGATCCTCACGTCTTTTTTGTCAGTACCATGCTGATTTTATCGTACTAGCTTTGTTGTATTATTTCAATTTATTGATAATCACGCCTCTTTCTTTGCTTTTGTTGCACAGGATTGCTTTTGCTATTCTAGTTGTCTTCTGGTTTCAGATTAATTTTAGGAATGTTTTCTCTAGATGTGTGATGTATACTAATGGTATTTTTATTGAGACTGCAAAAAGCAAATAAAATCCAAAGTTACAATAGATACTGTGAAAGGGCAAGAAACTGTTTAAAGGGAATGAATAACTGCAATGAGGGAAAGGAGAAAAGCAAGTAAGCAAGCAAAAACACACATACACACACACACATACACACACACACACACACACACACATGATGGAACCTCAGTTTGCACAGAGGTTAGTTCCAGATGCACCGATGATCAATGGAAATGAGCAAAGTAGTGATGTTGTATTTTTAAATTTTTATATATTTTAAGGCTTTATAAATCCTCCTACACTCCTATAAACCTTTCCTATACTTTTAAAAACACTTACAATGTTCCTAATCATTTTATGATTCACACTCTTACATAATTTTAACAACATATGTATACTGTACAGTACTGCAAAATCTCATGACATAGTGAAAAATCCATGACAAACAATTTTGGTAATATTTTTTGAAAACATAAGAAACAGTGAGTCCATAATAGTCAATCAGCAAAATAGTGATGGACTAATGTACATATACAGTACAATTTAGATAATTGTACTGTGGATTTCTACTGATCTATTGAAAGGAACAGCACTTTTTTTTTCCTCTCTTGTTTGTTGGACCAATTTTGCATGCTGATATCTGGTAATCTGAACAACTAATTTGAAGACAACAATATGCAATATAATAATCATAGTTGAAGTCTATCTTTTTTAATGAAGTCTATATAGTTTCTAACATTTTTATACATGAATAAAGAAAGAAAACATGTAGAATGAGTAACACAGTGAAGTCCAAAGAAACAATGGGGCATATAATTCAGTAACTAATTCAGAGACTTCCTATAATACAGGAAGTTTCTGTGTTCACAATATCAGCCTCTTTCCATGATCACATAGCGAGGATTGATGTCTGTATTGAGTGAAATTGTCTTTACTCCAATGGAGATTTAGCCTAAGAACTGTGTCTGGAAGAATTGTCCTAGGTTTTGATACTGTCTGTGGAGTGTGAATGCTGGAAATTAATCCATCTTCTACCATTCTCTAATATTGTGAATTTAGGCAAGTGACTCAAGACTTCTTGGCCAATCTGTGTAGATTGGCTTTGCAAATTAAAGAAGATCAAGCTTGCAAGAGCCTAAAACATGCTTTCATACCAGGAAATTCACCTAAGAGCTTTGGTTGTTGGGGTAATTATTCAGGTTCATGGATGTTCATACATCTTGGGAAGCATTTATTAGCACCAGGACTTAGCCTTTTGCACTGTGGAGCATTTGAGGGCCTCAGGTCTCTGAGCAAGGAAGTTGCAGAAGGTTATATCCTGTCACACACATTTGTCCATCCTCTGTGATGCATGGAAACTGCTTTCTTGAGGGATCAGAGCAACCATGTTCTGGTCCCTGAGAATCATTGTTAAAACCTGTGTATTTAGCCTAGTAAGACCAGAGCATTATTTTTTCATGTTCACCATGTTGACCCTTGGCTGATGGAGCAAAAATGATATTAGGAATAATTTATGTTGCCTTAGCCTGTGGTGCAATGTGGTGGCATGGCATCAAAGTGAACCAGGAACAATGGTAGGCTTCATTCACTAGCCCAGGTTTGCAATGAATTAAAGAAAAATAAATCAAGACTGATTTCATGAAGTAGTAAAAATTAACATTATTAAATTTAGATCCTTGGGGCTGGGGAGATGGCTCAGTAGAATAAGCACTTGCCTGGCAAGTACAAGGGCCTGAGTTCAATCCCTGGTTCCACAGGAAAAAAAAAAAGATAGAATCAGCATATGATCTATCAAATTTAGATCCTTAAGCACACGCAAGAGGTGTCTGTTTGTTTTTCACTACAGTTGTCCACAGAACTGCGATGGCGACTTCAGGAAAGTTCACACAAACTATTGTTTGAACTACAGGCTGGACTTCGCTGCTTTTTCAGTGGAACTCCATTTTTACATAAGAATGAAAAAGTACTAACAGACTTTGGTTATGCAAACTTGGATTCTTGGCTAACATTTACTAAACAAGAAAAAAAAATCAAAGTGACAACTTCAAGAAAGGCTACTTGATGGTACTTGTTGCCAATGATGAAATTTTGAGCTTGAAGCAAAATTTAGAATTTTAAATAACTCACAGTTTCCTTCAATGTGAGCTTCACAACTCCTCAAAGCTCAGCCCACTCTGATAAGATTTGAGGTGATGTTAATAAATGTGAATTTTGATATTTTATCATGAAGTGAGTCAATATTTGGAGAGATCTGTATTGGTCAGATAAATACTGCTTTCAAATGAATAACACATGTGTTACCAAATTATGCATGAATGAAAGATACTTTTAAGTTCAAGAAGATCTGTGGATTTCACTGTGATAAACAACAAAAATTCCTTAACATGTTTTGCATTACAATTTGCAAATAACCCATAAAAACTTACCACCTCTTTAAAAACATCTTTCACTTGCATTTTGATGTAATATCAATAAGGAACACCCACAATTATCTTGAAAAAGCCATTGAAACATGGTGCCCTGTAATAAAATATTATCTTTGTGAGGTTAAGTATTCTTTATATATTTCTGCAAAAGTAAAATATCACAAATTATGAGGGCTTGGTGCATCTTTTTCTTCAGTAATTAACTTTGCCACTAGTGTATTTGTAGCACATAGAGATGGGTATTGAACTCAGGCCCTTGCACTGCCAGGGAAGCACTTATTCCACTGAGCCATCTCCCTGGGCCCCTATTTGTAGCACATGATGAGCCTGTTCTCTTGGGAGCAGATGCAGGGAGGTGACACAACTCAATTATCTCTCATCACATTCCTCCTTCACCTCTGGTTCCCCTTACCATGTGCAAAAGCCCTATCTTTCTGTTTCCTTTTGTTTATCTTTTCTTTTTCTTTTCCTTTTATTTATGTTTTGGGTTTCTTGTACAAGAGAAACTGATTTATTTCACTTGATATTATGGTTCAGGTTGTGTCCATTTTCTTACAGAGTTCTCAAATTTGCCCTTCTTTATAACTGTATAATATTTCACTGTTCCTAGACACCACAATTTCTTCATCCACTTGTCTGTTGATGGACATGCAGACTGCTTCCAAGATTTAGCTATATGAACTGTTTGCTAATACACTGGTATGCATGGAAAAATTCCTAGAAGGAGCAGACCTGGATTAAATGGAATTTCTATTTTTAATGTTTTAAGAAATTTTCTAATGATTGTACTAGTTACATTCTCCACAGCAATGGAGGATGGTTTCTGTTTTGTTGCAGCCCCACCAGCCTCTGTTATTACTTAGTTTCTTGATAACTGCCATTCCTCGTGCAGGGAGATGCAATTTCGGTGTTGTTTGAATTTTATTTTCTCAATGGTCAGTACATATTTTTCCCAAGTATGTACTATGCATTGTGGCATTTCATCTGTGATATGTCCATTCATTTTAGTTACTCATCTTTTTTTGGAGCTTTCATATTGGGAAGTCCTATTTTTTCAGTTCTTTTCATACTGTAGATATTAATTCTCTGTCCAAGGTGTAGCTGGAAACATTTTTCCACTCTTTATGTTGCCTTTTCAATCTTTGGATTATTTCCTTTGATGAATAGAAACTTCTTATTTTGATGCAATCTCATTTGTTGGTTTTTGACACTATTTCTTGTGTGGATAGGATTCTCTTTAGAAGTGTGCCTTCAAATGAAATGCAAAGAGACTTGCAATAGCAGAAGCAGTCCAGGGTAACAAGAGAAAAACAAGAAACAATACAATCCCAGAGTTCAAGTTACATTAAAAAGCTACAGTAATGAAAAGAGCATGGCACTCACATGAAAAGACTGTGAAGCAATGAACAGGATGGAGAGGGCAGAATCAAATGCAGACACAACCAGTCCCGTAAGGTTTGATGCTCACTAGAGGAAAACATGTACTAGACCAAAGACAGCTTCTTTAGCAAATGGTAATCAGAAAGCTGGCTACCTACATGTGGACAATTAAAGTTAGATCCATATTTCTGAAACCTGAAAGGCAAATGATTCAAAGAGTTAAATATTAAAACATAAATACCCTTCCAAATGATACAATAGGGAATGCTCTTGAAGTCATAGAACTTTCTGAACAGAACCCCAACTGCGCAAGCACTTTCCATTAAGCCAATGTCAAAGAAATTTGCAAAAATGTAAAATAATATCACAATTGACAACTACTTTTTTTGAAAATTAGCATTTAAAAATGATTTTGATAGTAACATTTTAGATGAAATACAATTTAAAATTAACTTTCACATAAATTTTTCTACTTTAATTCCCCCCCCCCCTTTTTTTTGTCTACAGGGAAGGGTCTACAGGATTTTCAGGGTCTCACTACTAGATCAGACTCATAGTGATCTGCTGGTTTACAACCTCCCAAGAGCTGGGATTACAGGTGTGTGCCACCACACCCAGTCTCAATTGATGTGTCAGTGTGCCCCAGAGGCAGAGTCCGATGGCAGGCCTGGATATTGAACCTCTAGCCCCTGCACCTGCTTGTAGGTACTTTAATCCACTGAGCTACTTGGCCGGCCCTTCTACTTTAATTCCTAATGCAGACATGCTGATAAAGTGAAACCCACATGTACAAAATGTATTTCTGCTATACAGTACATTGTAAGAGTAGAAAGTGGTCCTTTACAAAATAATTGTTAATCTACTCAGCCAACATTAGTGCTGCATTGCCATCTAAAGAAGATGTGGAACCGAATTTGTTTTTGTGAAAGCTCAGTGAGAGAGCAAGAGAGCTAGAGAGTGTGTGTGTGTGTGTGTGTGAGAGAGAGAGAGAGAGAGAGAGAGGCAGTGACAGAGACAGAGACAGAGAGAATATGAATGGAGAGGAGAAAAAACAGGATAGGGAATTCACAAATTTGTCTGGTCTCTTAAATTTTTAATTCTCTTCCAAGTTCAGTTCCCTAAATTCTATGACATTTCTTTACGCACAATACTAAGGTTGAAGAAAAATGACAAACTTCACAGATGAAGTTCAAGAGTTTATGTGTAGGTATGGATAGTAAATTCAAAGGATTACCATCTTGGAAAAGTAAGATAATTTACTTGAACAACTTTTTTCTTTCAATTTTAAGGTATTTAGTATGGATAGTTTATAATTCTTTGCCTCAGGACCAGAATTTCATTAGGTCAATGAAACTATTAATCTGAGAAGAAAACACTCAAAGAATGACCTCACGAAAACCATTTGGAAAATTGGAAAACCAAATATCTAGACTGAAGCTTAAAACAGTGAGATAAATTTTTAATGAAGCTCTTAGTTCACCAAATATTTAAAACCTAGACAATCTTCCATATGGTAAGAAACTCCTCAGTGTAATCCTGTCTGGTGGACCAGTTACTGTCCTTACGGGTCTGGAACTGAATGATGGTTTTCTGCGTATGTGTGTACTCACGCACGTGTGTGTGCGCACACACACACACACACAATTTATGCATGTTTTCAACTTCAGTATACATATGTGTGCATACACAGTTCTGTGTTTCACTACAGAGCACTGTTCCATCCCCCTGTTGCATTTGAGAGACACTGAGGTGTGGAAGGGTATGTGGTGTGCTGAGACTCTAAACATGAACTGATAGCCCTGCTGAGTTCTCTTTAAATGTACGGCTGCTATATTCACTGCAGAAATCAACATTGTGCATGTGAGCCTATTTGACAAGATGACAAAGAAGAGAACATGATAGACAGACTGTTTTTACTCTGAGCTGTCAATTAACTTGTGCACACCACTTAGCTGCATTGAAAATTTTTAGTTTCTTTTGTCATATCATAATACCATCTCAGGTTGAAATGTAGGCATTAAATAAACAAATAAAAGAAGTGAACTCATTGTGTATAATCATGGGCTGATACTTCTAATTTTATGTCTGTCTATAATATATGCCTATATCATACATTTCTAAACTGCAGAAGGAATGTTTTGGAGTATGAAGTTGTTTTACGGGGTCTATTTTTGAGCAAAGATAGTATGAAAGTATATGTGACACAGAAAGGAAAGTAGCAATGGAGCCTGTTTCTGATTCTCACCATGCAACCTACAAAATATGGCCAGGACAGAACCATTTCTATCTTCCTGTGTAACTACTGTCCAGCCTGGGCCTTTCTAGCTGTTATTAGAACCCCTCAGCTGTTCAACACAGACTCTAGATTCCTGACACGGACTCTGTAATGGAATGCAGGCCTTCAAACTTTGCGTGGATCCCCTGGCTCTGCAGCACGCAGTTGGGCACTTTGCATTCTTATGCCCCCGATTCTGCAAATGACAATTTTAAGTCTACTTGGTGAATATTTTAAATCTCTTCCTCTGGTGAACACCAACTGATACAGTTCCTAATAAGTTACATCTATTAGAAACCACAAGGTAAAGTTTCCCTTGGCTTCTACTAGTCACTTCTGAGGCTCTAAATTCTATTCTAAGGAGAAGAATATAATGGATTATCATCTATCCTTGTCTACCATATTGTAAGAATGTTTGACAAAGTTCTTTTAGCCTTTTACCCAATGACGAACCAATGGTCAATATGCTCCACTTCTATCACTCACCTCTCTATCAGGAATGTCGCAGTCCCGGGTCAAGGCTTCTCTCTACCTCTCTCTGAGCTTAAATATAAAGACAGCCTCTTGTCACCATCCCATGGTTAGGGTTACTGGCCCTCTTGCCCACCCTCAGCCTGTTATCTTGGATCAGCCACAAGAGCTGCCAAAAACTTAGTTTGCTTTTTTTGTTCTTCCACTACCTTGGACAGCGATTGCACTCTGTCAAGACTTGGCACCCCCTTCACTCTGTTCTGATTGTATGAGCGAGTTATCAGGAAGCTGCTGTCCCCATAGAGTTCTGTGTCCCCTCCTAGCTCCAAACTGTTCTGCTTCCGCATCCTTTAGTACCTCCCTCTCATCAGTCTTAAAGAATGAAGCATCAATTCTATGATATCTTTTTATCCCCTTTTCCTGTTTTTATTACATGTCTTCATCACCTTTAATCTCCAATTCTGAACAGGTAATATTTATTAATTCCTCACTGTCTAGTATATAATTTATTGCTATTTTATTGTTTAATGACCACAGCCTCCCTGAGACAAGTTTATTAGGACTTCCCTCATTTCCTAGATGTTCCCAAAGCCAAGAGCTAGGATGCAACCCCACATCTGTATTTCTCTAAATCCAACTGGAATATCAAGCTTCATGTACTTATAAGGTAAAATAATTCTTTATTTTTAATTAATTTTATTAAGAAAGATATAGCAATGAGACAGTTTCAAAACAGGTTAGTAGGAGAGTTACAATAATTAATACATTGCATATTGTTGTTTTCATAGTAGTTTTTCATAGTACAAGATGCAGATATGATATCCTGTCCAAACACTATTAGTAGAAATCTTTCTTCTCATTGAACTATAAGAAAGTAGCTGTATACCTATCCTATTTTGTATAAACATATATATATATATATTTTTTCACTACAAAATTGTCCTTCATTTGTATCCCCTTTTTTGTTTATTTTTGTAAGAGATGGGTATTCCATTGACATTTAAATATTGTAGGTGCATGAATTTGGCAAAATAATCCAAGATAGTCCAGTAGGCCATAATGGTAGTGGGTGATCCATAGGACTGGCAATGTCAGAAGTTGGCAGCTCAACATAATATTATGGCTTTATTTTTTGTAACTCATGTTTATACTTTTCAGCTGGATGGTTAAGACCAAGATAAAGTAAGACCTACATGACAAGGAATGTCGCTTTTGTATCTTGCAAGGTCAATCAACTCCCCTCAGGCAGTTCCAAAGTCTATTACACCTTTCCCTGAATATTTCCATCTCTACTGTCTGTATGGTCTAAATAAATAATTGTATCAGTAGGGTCAGCATAATGGATGGTTTTCATAGACTAAGAGGAACATATTTTGCCACTTGTTTTAATTTGGGCTACCTAGAGCCAACTAGTTTTTAAATAGTAATTTACCCCTGCCCACACTCCCAAATACCTCAGTTTACATAGTTTCTTAAGAAAGTCTTCTGGATTTTAAAGGCTTGGTTTATTTCATGCTTAAAATAATGGATGGGTAAAATTTGTAAGCATACTGGTGACAGAATTTGAAAAGGAAAATGAGTCTGTTTCTGCAGATATTAAAATATCTGGCACCTAAAGCAGCAGTTGCAGGAGAAGAAATACTTTTAAAACATACAGCCACTGAATATTATGGCTAGAGAGACACGGCTGGGACTTGGTGACAGAGAACACTGGGCTAGAACTTGTTCTTGTTTATAATGATGTAACAAAAGAGGGTTGTGAGGTACTTTGTGAATTCAGGTTATTCCATATTGGAGGTGCTGACTCGGAGTCTCATATCCCTCATCCGTAATGTTTTGGCTATAGCCTTGGTCACCCCAAAAGCTGGAGGCTCCATGCTTCGTGAATAAACTATTGCAAACTGCCAAACCTGCACGTGCTCTTGGTGAGCTCCTCGCCTCCACAGCTTCCCTCCTTTCTTCTGTGCTGTTAAACTTCCAGTGATAAAATGCTTTAAAGGCTTTTGGGTTTACATACTGTTTTCTCAGTACTAGAGAGTTGTAGTTTTTGTTTGGGAGATAAATTATTTATTTTCTAGTTTCCAGGAGTGTTAAGGGTGTTGTTGTTTGCTTTCAAAGAAAGCTCAGTTCACTATTTTGAAGAATATTCAACATTCCTTGCCTGTCTGCCCTAAGGGCACTCATTGGAGGTCACTCATTGAGCATGATGCTCACGTACATGTCATTATTTCACTCACCTCACACAAAAGTAGCTAAGGTCAACATCGTCTCCATTCTGCAACTGATTCATTAGCCATTGTTAAATGGCTTACTCTAGATGCTATGGCTTATGAGAGGCAGAGCCAGGATTTGAAGTTTAGGTTACTTTAGCTCTGAGCACACCATGGACGCACTATGCCATAGTGTCACAGGGGATCTAGCATTCTACCCTAATCCTGTGTGTGTGGGTTCTCATTTTACAACATAGGTTCTACACCCTTGCATGATCAGGGTTATGCACAAGAGCCAGAAGAAGGAGGCAAAGCTTATTCTACCCTCATGCTGGGATGTCAGAAGCCTTCCATCCCTTAAATTTCAATTGCTAATTGGTCCACTGTGGTGTTTTCCTAGGTTCTGCCTCTCATGTGGCTCAGAAGCCAACTTCTGTCTTCCTTAACATCAGGCTCAAGCTGTAGAACTCTCCTGTGCAAGCAGTGGATTTCTTAAGTTCTTATTATCAATTTCCTTTTCTTCTTATGTATTTGGTACAGGATCTCACTATGCGGCTCAGACTTGTAGTGCTCCTGTTTTCAGCCTCCTCAGAACTGGGATTACAAGTGTGTGCTACCACGACCAAACTCAGTGGCCAGCTTAGCCGATCTTGAGGGTTGGGTCAATGCAGCATGTGGTGCTGGGGATTGAACCCCATTCTCTGAGCTTGCCTAAGCAGGAGCTTAGTCCTCTGAACTATCCTGCCAACCCTTCTTATCATTAATTTCAATGAGAAGGGATACTCTTTATGAAAAGTGGCACATACTATAATCCCAACACTCATGAGGCTGAGGCAGTAGGATTACCATGAGTTTGAGGCCATTCTAGGATATATTGAGAGAATGTCTCTTTTTTATTTTTTCAGAACTGGGGATTGAACTCAGGCCCTTGTGCCTGCCAGGCAAACACTTATTCTACTAGAGCTGTATCCCTAGTCCCTCAAAATTTTTTTAAATTAAAAATAAATAAATAAACAAAGGGAGGCTGTGCTTTTTCAGTATGGATATCACTAGTGGTTCTACTTTCTGAAGTATATCACCCCTTTGGGCAATCCTACTTATTAACAATACTCCTTTTAGTATTTAATTACCCCTATGCCACCCATGAATGCATATCCTAGATCTTCAGTTTTGTAATCTCTTGCTTCTGATGTATCACCTATCTGCAACCAGGGCACCATCTCTACCTAATACAGTTTTGCTCACAATTCACACTTTATTTCAAAAGCCCTATTGGACACATGTCTTTCCTAGTCCTTTTATTTGACTTTATGTGTCTGGCTTTCCCCCTAGCTCAGAGAAAACACTGGAAATCATTGCAGGTTTCCCTGTAGTTCCATGGGATCTAAACTTAGAAAGTGCATTTCTCTTCTGAAATATTTTCCCTGAACAAATCTCTATCTTCTTCAGCCAAACTTTATCAAGCGAGTGATTATTATATAATCAGGATGCTTTTAATGACTTTCTCAATTACTTTTCTCTTGTTGGGGGACAAAACACCCCACACTCAAAATTAAGGGAGGAAAGGTTTATTTAACTCAGTTAATGAATTCTCACTTGGCTCAAAATCAGAGTAGCACATGGCAGAAAGTAGCCACTCATGGCAGAGGCAAAGGACAAACACAGAAAGAGCAAAAGGTGGGAGTAATGGCAACAACAGCAGCAGAAAGCAAGTTTCTTTCTTTTATGTTGCCCTCAGCCTACCTGCCCCAGGTTGGGTGTAGCGCTCACACCCATAATACAAGTGTCCCTTACACTCATAATCTCAGCACTGCACCATGATTATTTGCAAACTGTAGAAGTCTTCTCTATGACTGCATGAGGCTTTGGAAGGACAACTAAACACCACTGCGCTGCGTCTAGGGACAACTAGAAGCAGAGCTAATACAATTAGTAAGTGTTGTAAAGTGCTTGTAACATAATTTCATAGAAGTTTTTCACTAACAGAGATATCAAGATATTTAATTCCATTGGGCAAAATCTCTGAGCTTGTGGATTATTTCCCGGAAATATCTTGGGTCTCCCCCCTCATGAACCTAGCACTGTCGGTGTAGCTAGAAATGTCTCCCTTTGCAGTATAAAAGTAATAAAATAATTTCTTTTGTGTTGTTTTAAGGAAAGATTGCTAACTAAAGGTCAATATTTGAAGGAGGAATGACAAAAAGAACATATTTTGACTCTGTAAGGTTTTTAAACTGTGAAGAAACTGTTGCCCTAAATTTCATCAATAGTTTTCTAAAATAGCATTAACTAAAACTGAGTCATATGACCACCCTCAAGGTAATTTCTTGAAGAATGACATTATCTTTACTTGTGTAAAACCAACTGAAAATCTAACCAAGCAGTGTTGGTGTTCTATACTAATGCTATTTAATTCCATTCTGTACAATGGAATTAAATATCTCCAGACCCTTAACTATTTCCTGTTATTTGTATTAGAAATTCAATTATTAAGTAACAGGGAAGAAAAAGTTTAAACCAATGAAAACATTCCTCATGGGCTGAGGAAAGGCCCATCTTCGCTACGCACATCGCCAGCGGCATGACCACTGCATGAAATTGGAGTTCTAAGAGCAATCAAGGAGGAAATAGCTCTATTAAATACAGTAAGAATATCTGAATAGGCTGCATTTATATTCAGTAAGTGAAATAATATTTGGAACAGCTTTGACTTAGCTAGCTGTTCATGGCCCAAAGTGGTTGGTAAGATGTGAAATGAGCAGAATTACTTATTGGACAGAATTAATTATTTTATTCAAATATTAAGTGTATACTATATGACAGAAATTTTTCTAGAGGTTAGATATGCAATGGTAAGTGAAATCATATAAGGTCTTTGCCATTAATATCATAATACTGTGCTTACTGTGTAGCAGTTAAAGTGCTAAAAACATTACATGTATTATACTGACCTTTAAGAAATTCTATAAGGCTGGTTCTGTTAAAATCAGCATTTTTCTGATGAGGAGACTCTGAGCCCACAAAGTTAAGAATCATAGTACAGGAAGCAAATATGAAATTCTAGCCAAATTTTGCCTACACCCTTTTTTAATATGATGTGTGGGGGGGTGGGGGGTGCATGTATGAGAAAGGGGGAGAGGGTAGAGGGCAAGGGGGCCCAAGGAGGGGAGGAGAGATGAGTGGGGAGATCCTGGCTGCAGTAGTGCTCCATTCCTTTCATTTGAAAGGCATATTTTATTCTGTTTTCTCAGCTTTTATTCAATTCCAGTAAATCCTTCTTGCCTTATGTTCTGCATTTGGAGAGTGGGTCTGATTGCCTGCATAACAACATTTTAGATGATAATTCTTTTAGCCTAATATCACTACTAGAAAAGTAAGCTCTGGGTTTTGAGGGACCTCTAGGTGAACAAGGACATTCTAATTCTTCCTAGTTTTCATTATAACTTACAGTTTATGGTTCATATGTGGCCCATGCTCAACATTAACACATGATGCAATGATGCTAGAAAATTGAAGATTTCCAGATGAGAGATATAGTTTGTTTTGTCTGTATAAAATAATTTAAAAACAAGTTACTCATGCTTTAAAATGAGTACAGTTGATATAAAACATGGATTTCCCTCTACTGTTAAAGAGCAGAGATCCGCTGCACTTGCCACGTGTGCTGGCGGGTGACACCTGCTCTCAGGGCCATGCTGGACAAGGCCCGAGGAACTGCTGCATGCCTGAGGAGGGACAGGAGCTTGCCAGTGGCTCTGGCGACAGAAACCCTTGAAGATGGTTCCTTTTTTCCTGTTAAGAGTCCATTCCACTTGCCCAGATCTGGTATAACTCCAAAATGTTAGTGACTGGCCAAAGCAAACATTTCTGTCCCTTTAATTTTGTTGGTACAGTTTAGATATTCAAAATGATCACAGCCATCATTGGAATTTGAACCTATGCAAGGTATTTTTCACTGGTATCTTCAAGAAGCTAGAGCTCTTCAGGGCAGAGCTACCTGCATAGGTGTGTAACCCAGCTAACCAGACTGGGCCCTATGTTAAGAAATGTCCTACATTTGTTTCCATGTTCTGCTTCTTAGTGTTTAATCAAATGTCTTAGCTTTTAATTGTACAGTTACTTCTATAAACAACATGGTCAATTCTGTGAGGAGAGTCCAGGTGTCTTTTCCAGTAGAGCTCAGGGTGTCCAAGCCTGCTCTTCTCAGCATGAAGGGCAAAATGTCACCTGGCTGGCTCCTACCACAGCATGTCTCTTCAAGCCCCCAGCAGAAACCTGTATGTGGTCACTTCCCATGAATCAGGACAGTCATATGACTGAGCCCAGAGTCAGAATTGTGAATGAGCATGATTCACTTGAAGAAAATATCTTGGTGTAATCAAATACAAATGAATGACCCTTAAAACTATTAAAAATTTCATCTGTATCTGATATTCTATCTACTGTAAGTGTAAGCCTGAGATGGTATTGTCAGAGAGTGTTTAGGATAGTATTAAATAACATGTAGTCTGTTGCACCCTTAAAAGGTATAAAGCCAATGTGTCTTGGCTATCTTTCTGTTAACAAAGTTTTCTTTGTTCAAATTAAAGGCCAATTTAAGTCTTACTCAGAATGGGCCTTGAGTAATTTTGCTGTTTAATGTTAATTTGTCTTCATCGTGAGTATAGTTTTTTCCACTTAGTTTTTCAAGTGAAGATGATAAGGTTACATGAATCAATACAATATTTAGCTTTAATATTAAAATTGGGTAGGTAGAATATTATCACTTTGTAATTAATTCTGCATCTAATTCTTTGGTGACTTGGAGAAGCTTCAGTCATGATATCAACCCATCTGGAATATGAAAACCTAATTTCAGACTTTATTATTATGATCAAGATGAGGACTATGGTTCTGTGAATCTTTAAGAAAGGAATATGTGATGCTTTGAAATTCTCCTCTATGACTTAAGAATTCCTTTTGAGTATCTCTGGAAGCCCATGCATTATGAGAAAGCCATAGTTCCAACATAAAGTATGTATACGAATGTGAGCAGAGGCTGTAAGGTTGTCAGCCTCCAAGCACAGAGGTGTGCCTGGCACTTCAGGCCCATCCAAGGTGTCACTGTTTTGAGTACAGAGACGAATGCTGATTAATGAGGATAAGATCTTTAAGGACTGTGATACAAGAGCAGTAGCATTTTAGATCAAACTCTGACCACGGATTTGTACTGAAGGGCAGACACTTTGGAAGAGCATTTACTTAGGATGCATAAAGCCCTATGTTCAATTCCCAGCAGCACACACACACCTACACACACATGTACTGAATGATAATTACAATTTCATTCAGCTCCTAAAATATGTGAACATTTGACCTAGGTCTATACATCTTACAGGAATATGGTAACAACCTTGAGTACCTTCACTGGTATCATAAAGTCTCCAAAGGTTCTGGATGTCACCATCGCCTGGATCAATAATTCAGTCACTTGTCTAAGGAAGTCTCAGTATTATTAGTAACATCATTGTTTCTGTTGCTAATTTTTTTTAAATGAAGCTTAAGAATCATCAAAGGAAATAAAAAATTATTATGTCCTGAATACTGGACTTTGCTTTAGTCCTGATGGAGTTTGAGTTATGTCTGGAAGAAACTAAATAATTCCTTTCATGAATAAATTATGTTCAGATACTTCAGTTAAATGTACAGCTTTAGATTTAGTGAGATCTAAATTTTATTCCTGTTTAGTTTGCCCTGGGGTCTGTAATAAAATATCACATACAAAGTGGCTTACGTTCATTTCTCACAGTTCTGAAGGTCAGGGAGTCTAAGCTCAAGGTGCCAGCCAGTCCAAGTCTGGTGCGGGCCATCTTCCTGACTTTTAGATTGCTACCTTCTGCCTGTATACAGCAGGGGAAAAGGTAGGGAGAAAGAACAGAGAGAAAGGAAAGGGAGAAGAGGGAAAAGGGAGGAAGAGAAGAGGAGAGGAAAACACGAGGAGGAGGAGAAGAAGAGGAAAAATAAAGCAGGGTGCGAGCAAAAGTCAAGTTCAAGAAAGTCCAAGAAAGAGGTGGTGTGCAAGCCAAGTGCTCACTGGTTTCTCAATTTGTAAGGGCACTAACATCATCAGGAAAAACCAAATTTATGACATCTAAGCCTAACTACCCCTAGAGGGCCACAGAGCCCAATAGCATTACATCAGTGGTTAGAGATTTAATATGCATATTTGGTGGAGCAGGAAGCACAAGCAGTCCATGACTGCTCCCAAAACTCTGCTAACTCACTAGCTGAGTAACCTTGGGTGAATTAACTCAATTTCTTGAATCATGTGGCATAATGGATAATAAATGTTTCGTGAAGTAGTTATGGAGATGACATTGAACTGTGCCATGAAAACATTTAGTATGATCTTCAGAATACATCATGCATGAAGATCCCCGGAGTAAACATCTTGCATTGTTTTGAACAGGTTGAGAAATAAAAGAATTATTAGAAACCAACGTGCAATCTTATCCAATGAGCACTCCAGGTTGGAGAATGGAACTTTAGGATGGAACAAAGTGATATTGGCAAAAAAAAAAAAAAAAAAAAAAAAAAAAAAAAAAAAAAAAAAAAAAAAAAAAAAAAAAAAAAAAAAAAAAAAAAAAAAAAAAAAAAAAAAAAAAAAACCCTCAGAACTGATGTCCACCATGGCAGTGTTCACCCCCACACTCTTCATATGTGAATCCTGGGTGGTACTAAGCATATAGATGTGCAGAGGAGAACGGGTGCTCTGCAACAAAGAAGGAAGACCTGAAAGGAATAGTAGCTATTCTAGCCACACTGGTCAGTGAGAAAACCCTTTCTTCTACCTCAAGAATGAAACCAATAAAGGAATAAAGATAAGCCAGCATTTGTGTTGAGTTCCAATCCTGTTAAATTAATATCAGGAGTAGAAAAATACTCACATTAGTATTACATCTTGCTGATATTGTTATTGAAGTTCAAGAAGGAGAATACTATAACATGATTGCAGTGTTCCCCCAAACCCCAAAATTTCCTTTGGGTTAGTTGTATTTGGGACATATTACCTTTTAATTGAGATTTAAAAAGAAATATTTCAATCAGATGAGGGTTATATAAAGAAATTAGTTTATGTTCATGTCTCCATCTCTATCAAACTGCAGTTGTCTGAGAACCTAAAACTTGGTCTTACATATCTTTACATTCCCACAGTACTTTGCACAATCTTTGTCAATAATTATTATGCTGATTTTCCATGTAGCTGAAATTTTACAGCCTTCAAAGCATTTTTGTGTTGATAATCTCATCTAGTCTTTTCATCACTCCTGAGGGAGGAAGAGAGGAAGTAGAGAAGTAATTTTTCTCCTTTCCCATCAGAGGATATTGAGGTCCAGAGCAGCTGTGTGATTTGTCTCGCCAATGAACAAAGTGCCAAAATTTGATTCTGGAACTGGAATGTAGGTCATTGGCTCTTAATGTCCTTCCAGTAATATTTTATATTTTTCTCCATCTGAATGGAGCTGATTGTACCAGGTCAGGCTGATGTAATATGCGTCATTCTGGGAGTATCAGCAGTGATCATAAAGCAAGCTGAATATCTCAGGACTTGGAGAGTTAAACATCTCACTTCTCTGAGCATTTCTGTTCATATCTTTGTTACTTATTCTGGGATGCCTCAGGCTGGCTTGGTATTGGGTGTAACAGAGATGGCGTAGAATTGAATTCCAAAAAATGTTTGATGGAATAATTCCAATGCGAAACATTTTGTAGTTTGAGTGGTGAAACCTATCACTTTTTGTAATGGCCATCATTAAATTGGAACCGTATCACTAGGACCCTAAGCCCAATCATGACCCTTATCCTAGTGGAAAGATACCTTGCGTTGGTGAAAAACGCACCTGAAATCTTCCCAGATTCTTATCTACAGAGGACATGTGTGAACACCCATAACAAAAGAGATTTATAAACTCAAGTTCCTTGAGATAGGGAGGTTATCTTAGATGGTCTAGACAGAACCAGTGTAGTAACAAGGAAGACTATAAGTGAAAGAGGAAAACAGAAGATACTAAGAAGGACAGAATGATGGAAGCAGAAGCTGCACTTCTCTGATTGTTGGCTGGGGCTCATGAGGCAAGTGAGACAAGCAGCTATTTGTGCATGAGTAGGGCAAGCTCCACAGCTTCCAGGAGGAACACAGCCCTGCCTCGACCTTCACTATTGCCTTGAGATGTGCATTGTGGTTTTCTGACCTTGAGAACTGTATGATACTGAATTGAGATTATTTGGGACCACAATATTTTGTAAGGAAAAAATTCAGTATACACAGTCAAATGTAAATTGTGTTTCTTATGACCCCTTCTCTACTTATAATGGATTCCATCTTTGGGGAATTTTGGGATTTTCTCTCTAAATAAATATAAGTTGAGCATATGTGTATGGAAAGTGATGGCATTCTGTGTAATTGTTGAGCTGAAGGCTGAGAAGAAGGGTTTGATTGCTAAGAAAGCACAACTGCAGGAGCTTGTCCAAGATGGACAGTCACAGACTAGGAAACTGTTGAGTATTTTGCAGCTGTATTTAGAGATTATTCAAGTACTTGCTGAAGTGAAGCCTTCATTCTGATGAAAGAACTGCATCATAGTTTTGGAAACAGTATATTTCTATGTCCTTTCTTTCAGACAAAGTAACAGAAGTAGAGAAAACATTTTTGCTTTCCACAGATAGTGCCTCAAATTGTGATCCTATCAATATCATCTTGGTATGACTAGTGAATGTAAAACTCCCGCTGGCTTCCATTATTTTTGTAACATTTTGTTTTTGAAGAGAACTTTTACTGATGCAAAAAAAAAGAGAGAGAAAGGAATGAACTTTTAGTTGAGAGAAAAATCAACAAGCTCCTTACACCCACACAGGTGAAGGCTCATCTTGCATCAGAGTGACACATTTGTTAAAATTGATGTGCTGCAGAAGATGTGACTGCAGCCAAAGGTCATATTTTACCTTCGGGTTCACTCTTCATGTCATGTAACTGTGAATTTGTACTAGGGCTTAGCGATGTGTGTCCACCCTTGTTGTCATACAGAATACTTTTACCATCCTAAAACCCTCTGTTTTGCCTAGTCAACGACACCCCTTTGAACAGCTAAGAACAACTATATTTTTGCTCTCTGCATGATTTTTCTTATCCCAGAAAAGAAGCAGTAAAACAAGACTATCCTTCTTTGTTTCTGATCTATGATCCTAACTGCAACATTTTATAGTTCTTGTTTATCAAGTTGAAGAGTTGTTTCTTTAAATAGGCATTGCATTTTTTGAAATGCCTTTGCTACATGCATCATTATGATTACCACATGATCGCTTATTTTTAGGGTTTCAGCTCGTGGATGCAACGGGATATATAAAATGATTCAGGGCTACTGAGCCAGCTTTGTGTTATCTGAGGCAAGTCCCACTAGGTGATGAGTATAATGTTTTTCATAACTTATTAGAATCAATTTTCTAGCATTTTGTTTAGGACTTTTAGATCTGTATTTGTGAAAATAATTTACCTGCAAATTCCTTATAATGTCTCTTATTTTATTGTTTTGGCATTACAAAGAAGTTGGTCCTATACAATGAACAAGAAAGCATCTCTTCTCTGTGCATTCTCTGGAAGACATTTATCCAATGGTTATAATTTTTTCCTTACACCTTTCACAGAAGCCATCAGTGAGCTTTCCTGATCCTGCCTGTTCCTGTTAATGAAGGCTCTCATCATCTATTCAGATACTTATTTTCTCAATGAGTTTTGGTAGGTCATGCCTATTCAGAAATTGGCCCTTTTCATCTGACTTACCGTATGTGGATGCATAGAGTTGCTCAACACCTTCTAGTAGCTGTTAAGCGTTCATGGGATCAGTACTGATATCTCCTTTTTACTTTTTGATAACAATTTACTTTTTTCTCTATTTTTCATTAGGTGGCTCCCTGGAGACTTTTCAACTTAATAGATCTTTTCAAAGAAACATTTTCTAGGTTTGTTAGTTTCTACTGTTGATTTCATTTGTATGGTTTCAGTTTTTAATACACACAGTGAAATTTCCTTCTGTCTGTTGTTTTGCTTTGTTTTTCTTTTTTATTATTAACTTTATTGAGAAATAAATAGTAATGAGACAGGTTCAAAAATGATTAGTAGGAGTTTCAATAATTAATACGTTGTACAATGTTATCTTCGTAGTGGTTATCCATAGTACAAGATGCAGACATGATAGCCTGTCCCAACACGATTAGTACAAATCTTTCTTCTCATTGAATTAAGTGAAAGCAGCAGTAAATACAGATACAAACTGGTCCTTCCATTGTATCCTTCTTTCTCCTTTTTTGTTTAGTCTTATCAGAGATGGGCACTCCATTGGAATCTAAATACTATAGATGTGTTAATCCAGCAAAACAATCCAACATAGTCCAGCAGTCCATAATAGCAGTGGGTTATCCACCGAAGTTGTTGACTTGAGCCTTCCACAGCTCAGCATATTAATATGGCTTTACTTTATATACCTCGCGTTTATACTTTTCTGCTGGGCCAAGATAAAGCAAGACCTATACAACAAGAAATGTAACTTTTGTATCTGACAAGGTCAGTCAAGTCCCCTCAGGATTTATCCCGTAACCCTGAACCAGTTTGAAGATCCTTTGTCAGTGTCTTTTGTCTTTAAGTATGTATTTTGCCATCACCCAGTTGTCATACATTTGAATTTTTCCGTATATATGCACTTTTGAAACTTTTACTCTGAAAAATTTCCCCATGTTGATTGGAATCTCTCCTCAGTCACTGAACTACTTTCTGTCTCTGTGGATGTTTGCAACTTCTAAAATATTATGTAAATGGAATTATAAACTTAGCATATTATTAAAAATGTTTTATTTGATGTAGGGTCTCTCTACCCAGTTCAGACTTGTATTGTGAAGTTCGCATCTCAGTCTCCTCAGCTCTGGGATTGCAGGTGTGCATCACCACACCCAGCATTGGGGCCAGATGGCATGGCACACTTAGGGTCCCCAGCTGGCAAGGCATGCAGTACCAAGGACCAAACTAGGGTCTTTGTGACTGCCAGCCAGGTGCTTAGACTGCTGAGCTATCTCCCCAGCCTTGTATGTTTTCTTTTAACTTGGCTTCTTTGTTCAGTATTATCTTGAAATTTATTTACATTGTTTTACACACTACTGAATTTCCTTTCTTTCTATTGCTGACTTTTGGTGTTTTCTAGTCTATTAATAATCACTTTATACATCAAGATGTTGTGGTATTATGAATATTGATTTAGAGTATTATACCCACTTGATGAATGACCCCATTGTCATTATGTGCTGATCTTTATTTTGTTTTTATAATTTTTTAACATTTAAATCTGTTTTATGTGATATAAGTGTAGCTGGTTTTGCTCTTTTTGTTTTGATTTGCATGAAATGCCATTTTTGCTATACTTCCAGATTTGGGCTCTGCATATTTGTATAATTTAAGTCAGTCTCTTATAAACAGCACATAGTTATATATCTTGTAAGCCTAGGGGTTTGGGCTAAAAAATTTTGATCTATTTACATGCAAAATAATTATTTATAGGCAAGAATTTACTACCACACTTTTATTAATAGTTAATCACTGTTTTGGATTTTTGTTGTTGTTGTTGTCACTTTCTATGATTTGATGTATATCTAGGTTGATGTGCTTTAATTTCTTCTAAGATGTATAAAAAACTAGATTTTTGTATTGGGGATACCATGAAAGCAACATAAAACATTTTGTATTCCTAATAGGCTATTTTAAGCTGATGCCAACTAACATTTGATTGGTTAGAATAGTGTAGACATTTATTTTTCTTTTGACATTTTATGGTTTTCATGTCATACTTTGTAACTTTTCATGTATATTGCTTAAAATTAATGTACCTACAGTTATCTTTATGCTTTTGTCCTTTAACTTTATACTAGCAATACAACAGATTTATACCTTACTCTTACAGCACTAATATATTTTGAATTTGACATGTACTTCCTTTTCCCAGTGAACATAATACTTTTACATATTTTCATGTGACTAGCTAACATATTTTCACTGTCTTGCAAAAAGTCCTTTTCAGCATTTTATTTAAGAAAATATACTGGCAATGGTAAGCTATTTCATGACAAAGTCTAGCTGTCGTTTCAGACAGTGTTGTTGCATATTCTTGGCTAGCAGGTGCAATCATTAATAGTCACCTAGGCTCATTAAGTTTAAGAGGTGCCTAGAAGATTAGGTAAGTGTCTACTGAATGGGGAACAGCTTTGGGAACTGGGCAAAGTCTTGGTCCTTTCCTCGCTGCCCTTCTTTGCAATCTGCTTCCTGAGGTCCATGCCTTGATCACCTCCCCCCCACCAGGCTTTTCTGCCATGATGTTGCTGCCATTTTGAAGAGAGACTGAAACTTTTCCAGGAAGCCTGTGATTTTAAGTCATGAGCTGAGTTTATTCCAATGAAGAAAAAGTGCCTAAAAAGCACCACCCACTCCTCAGTACTCTTTATATCATCTGACCAGAAAATGTTGCTGCATGGGTATCTCCATATCTGATGATGCAAACGCTTCTCTCAAGGTTCACAGATTGATTTGGGTTCAGAAAGTCTTTTGCCTGTGAGTGAATGTGTGGGCCTCCCAGCAAGGTGCCGTGGTCCCGGCTCTGATATCTCTGTAGCAGTGCAGTCTCCACGCAGTGCTATCAGCTCAAGTGTGCATTGGTGAAAATTGTAGGACTTCTTCAAGGCCAAAACTGCAAGAATATGGAGTGACAGAGGGGCCTTTAGGACTTTAGTAGGGAAGAATGCTAGCTTTGTCCCATTCTGCTTTTCTTCCACCAGAGAAATTGTGACTGAGGGTCCCTCTCATGGTCCTGGGTTCATGCTGCAGGCACACTGTGGAGACACCTGCTAAATAGCTATCAAAGGGAATTTTAAAGTGTGGGTGCAGATGGAGAGGCTAAGCCTCCAGGATAGATGGCTCTGTCGCTGGTGCCTGGCAGGCAGGTACCCCTCTTGCCACACTGGTGATGATATGCTGGTTGTGCATGTTACAGAGTAGGGTTCTTGTCAAACTCTGGAGAGTTACAGAGGCTCCAGGACCTAGGGTGGGGACTAGCCAAAGGAGTGATAGTACTGGTGTCTGAGGCATAACTGCAGCATTTTGAAATTCTACCAACAATTCATAGGGCTCAAATTCTTCCATATCTAATATTTATAGATTTTTGTTTCTCTTGTAATAACTTTTAATAGGTGTCTCACCGTGATTTGATTGGCCTTTTTCTAATTAGTGGTGATTTTTCATATAGTTGTCCATCATTTATATGTCTTTCAGGCCCTTAACTGAGATTTAAATTAGGTTATTAATCTTTTAATTATTGGAACTACATTACCTTAATACGTTGCTTATACATGTTATACTAGCAAACTTTTATGAGACGGGTGACTTACAAACACATACTTGTGCTGCCTTTCCATATCACTGGTGGTTTCCTTATGCTGCGCAGAAGGTTTTGCTTTGGTACAGTCGCACATCTTTATGAGGGTATTGTGGCTGTGCTTTGAGTGCCATATCATTGGCAATACCAACATTGGATAGGTCTGTGTCTTCTTGGCTCTTATATTTAATTCTTTAATGCACTTTGAGTTGCTGTTATGTACGATGAATGTTAAAGGTCAGTTCTTTTCTTCATGTAGACATTTTACATTTGGTGAGCAATGCAAGCTTTCTCCATTTCTGCACTTGGCACTCTCGTTGAAAAACCATCAGCTATATATTCCTCGGTTCTTTTCTAGCTTACTGTTCTCATTCCTTTATGTCTTTCTCTGCACTGTTATCATGCTGTTTTGCTTATCTTAGCTTTTTGGTTTCCTTTTCTTCAATATATCTTTTCCCTACCTTTATCTTCAGTGTATGTATGTTAGTAAAATTGAAGTAAGTCTCATATAGGAAGCACCTGGTTAAGTTTTCATAAAAATGCGTTTATTTATGTTATGTGTTTTATTTTATTTATTTATTTATTTATTTATTTATTTATTTATTTATTTATGGCGGAACCACGGATTAAACTCAGGCCCTTGCGCTTGCCAGGCAAGTGCTTATTCTAGCAGAGTACTTAACCCATTCATAGGAGGGAATTGTCAATATAAAGAGTTACTTCTGCAATTTATTGATTACTTTTAGGCTTTATTTGTTTATAAAGCCATATGCTGTAAGGCACATTTTGAGTCAGTGATGCAATATATCACAACAGTGATCCTACAACATGTGATTGCTGTTATTCATAATATGTAAAAATGCTGAATTATGGCCAGTGACATAGCATGGTAGAATAAGAACTTGCCTGGCAAGCGTAAGAGCCTGAGTTGAATCCTCAGTTCAAAAAAAAAATAATATCACAGTGATAAAAATAACCAAAACATTCATTGTTAGCATACAACTACTCATGCAGTATTTCTCTCTTTTCCTACCATCATGGTTCCATAGTTTTCTGTATTGCTATGTTTGACTCTTCTGCTGGTTCCCTTGGTTTTGTTCTATTTCTGCTTTTGAATATGATGAGGCTTACCAGGATCACCTTACACTTAAACACAGGTATTTTCAGCTGTTAGCTTAACTTTTCATAGGACTAAAAGGGAAATAAGAATTTAAATAAAGCTTGCCAAGAATGCTGCCAAATCAGAAGGACATGTCTGTAAATGCCTTATAATGGGATATTTCTTCCATTGTGCAACCTATGTTTGTTTAATTGGTAGCCTTGAAATGCCATTTGAGATACTTATACTCCCCTAGCAACTTGCGATGTCACCCAGTCCTCCAATCATGCACCAAGTCTCCCTTTGTATCTCCCCACTTGCCTTCTCTATAAAACTCTCAAAACCCTAAGTGGGGTTCTGACTCTTTGGGAAAGAGATCCCAGTCTGTCCCACTGGTGTAATAAACTGCTTTCTAACCTCTCTCAGTGCTGTTTCTTCCTGTGTTTGGTATGCTTTTCTGTTAAAGGACAAGTCTCTACTTTTCTGTCTGCCCCACATTGATGCTTTTGATTTTGAATTTGCATCATTTTAAAGTGCATGACCTTTGCAAGACTCAGGACATAGGTGAACCTGTACTGTAACATCATGAAACTCAGTTGTGACCCAAATTTTCTGATCAAGGAAATTATGGAGCCAGAGAGGAAAGAGATTGATGATCTATAGTGTGCTTGGGGAGAGTCACATGGAGAAAAAACTTTCTCTCAAGCTGTCAAAGAGAGCAAACTGGTCAAACATTGGCTGTGACTCATCCACATGGATGACACAGACAAAGGATCTACAGAATAACGTACAGGATTACAAGATAAACTCTGAGGGGACTTCATTGACCTCATCAGAAACAAAAAAACTATATTTTTTGGTATATAGGTCTTGCTCTAGGTCTTAATCATCCAGCAGAAAAGTAAAAAAATGAGGTATATAACACGGGGCCATAATAATAAGTTGAGCTGTAAATGGCTAAAGTCAACAACTTCTTCAGATAACTCACTATTATTGTGAAATGCTAGACTGTGTTGGATTGTGTCACTGAGTTCAGGCATCTAAATTGGTTTAATGACAATGGAGTGACCATCTTTGACAGGTCTAGAGAAAAAAGGGGATACGAAGGAAGAACCATGATTTGTTTGTATAAAGAGTAGAGTTAGGATAAATATGCAGTACTTCTGCATAATTCTATGGGAATCAAGATTTGCACTAATAGTGGTTGGATAAGATATTATGTTGGCTTCTAGTACTATGGACAACCACTAGGAAGATAACAAGTTAGAAAGTATTAATTCTTGACTCTGTGATATAATTCAGCTATAAAAAATAAGATAAGTAAACAGCTACACTCTCTCAATTCATTGATTAGACACATCTGCTATAATAATGTCTGTAAGTATAATATCATGTATGCACCTTGTATGATACCAAAACATAACGAAAACATTTTGCAATGTATTAGTTTATCGAATCTGTTCTGTTTCTTTGTCTTGAAACTGTCTCATTGCTATTTATTCTTCAATTAAAAAAGTATGACCTTTGACAATTCATTGTATTGTTTAATCATAATTTTGTCCTTTATTTCTTATGGTGTGGATAAAATTATAAACTACCTTCTCAATCTTAGATTACTCTTAATATTGCTTCATATTACTTACACTAATGGGTTTTGTAATTTTGCAAGTTTTATGTTATTAATAAGCAACCATATGCTTCTGTTTAAAGAACTCCCTTTAACAGGGAGGCCAGCATAATGATGATCAACCAGTTCAGCTTTCATTTCTCTAGAAAACTTTTAGGTTATCTTTGTTTCAGAAAAAGCAGGTTGGCTTGGTAAGGTGTTGTTGGTTGACAGAGGGTCTTTCAGCACTTTCATTTTAATATCTTACCTTCTCCTGCGCTACAATGTTTCTGCTGAGAAGTAATGATAATTACACTAGGTCTACAATATCTGTGACATATGGGCTGCTTTTTGAGATTCTTTTTTTATTTCAGTTTGTAATAATTTGTTTCAGTGTACAGAAACAACTGATTTTTGTGATTTAATTTTATATCTGAAAACTGAATTTAAGCTTATTCACTGGTCATGATGAACATTTTGTGGGTTGGGTCTATGTACTTGAATGTCTGCCTCTTTATTCAGATTAGAAAGTGTTTTATCCTTTACTCTCTGGCAGTACTAAAGAGTGAACCTCACACATGCAAGGCCATTGGTCTAACACTGAGCTATACTCCTAGAACTTTTTGAGACAATAGCTCAATAATCTGTTGGTGTTGGCCACAAACTTGTGGTCAGGCTTGGAAATAACTAAGATTTCAAGTGTGTGTCATCATGTTCAGCTTATTGTTTCTTTAAATAAGGCTTCTGGTCCTTTTACTGCTCTTTTAATCCCCTCTTACACAAGAGAGATTTCTTGATACTAACCTATAGTTCTTCTAGGCTTTCTTCATTACTTTTACCCTTATTCCTTTGATTGGAAAATTTCAAATGTTTTGTCTATAATCCCTTAACTCTTTCTTGAACTTGATCAATATAAGTATAAAGATTTTAGCTGCATTTTTTATTTTATTTTAAAGCATTTTATTTATTTGGTACAGGGTCTCACTATGAATCTCAGA
Source organism: Ctenomys sociabilis (assembly GCA_004027165.1). Lineage (NCBI taxonomy): Eukaryota > Metazoa > Chordata > Mammalia > Rodentia > Ctenomyidae > Ctenomys > Ctenomys sociabilis. The sequence continues at coordinate 6,310 of PVKA01013723.1, read as the reverse complement.
CTCTTAGTGACCCTCTTGCCTCAGCCTCCATAGTACAGGTGTGTGCCATCACACCCAGTTTTGGTGGCTGTCACAGAGCATCCGGGAGCACACAGTGCAGGAGATTGAACTGGCCTGTGCACTATTCAGGCAGGTGCTTGCACTGCTGAGCTATCTCCCTAGTGCTACAACTTAGTCACAGTGTATACCATCTGTAGGAATGCAGCTTATTTCTTAATTTTTTATATCAAATTCCTCTCTTATTCCTGGATTACTTTCCAAGTCTTATCTTTTTAATTCAAATAGTTTTGAAGTTCACTCAACTTTTGAGAGATTAGTTTTTTAAAATCTTTTTCTCTCATTTCATGCTTCCCTTTGTTTGATATCCCTTGTTGACAGTTGGGTAGTTTTTTGCTTGTTTGCTTGCCTGTGTCATTACTGCTAAGCTTTTGTAAACTTTGTGTGCTTGCAGTAGCATTTGTTATTTGTGGAGACAACAACCTTGTATGGCTTTTATTTCAATACAGAATTTTGTATAGACCAACTGGTAATGATCCTGGGCAAACTTATCTTACTTTCAGATTCTCTGAACTGTTCAGCTGCCACCCTTACTCTGAATGGAGGGTGGCTTCCTGGGTTCTGTTATCTGAGCAGAACCCTGGCTGAGGTACAACTCTACTGAGATGCAAAATGAACATGAAAATCCTCCCTCATCCTTCTAGGAGGTGGGGCGCACTCCTTGCTTACAATGTACCATGATAGGTAGGACAGGTTCACAGAAGAGGCCTAGAGGCCATGGGGATCAGAAAGGAAAGACCAACTGCTGAGGAGAAATGTACAGCAAGGATTTCCCTCCTCCCGGGGTTGAGTATAGGGCAGATGGTGAAGCAACTACTCCTTGGTATGACAGAAGCAGAATGTGCTTGTACTCAAAATGCTCTAAGCCTCTGCTGTGGGACAGAAACTGGCACCCTTGTTCAAGTGGCTTAGTAAATATTTCAACAGTTCACCATGTGGCTGAACCCACACCTTTTGGGGAAAAAGGTTGTTTCTTAGTTTGAATCTACAAGTATGATGGGTATTTGTGCCACCTGGCTATGTCATCTCTACTCTGCAAATGATCTCTCCTTACTTTTTTGATCTCTTGTATGTTTGGCAACTTCTCATCTGAATCTCAAGCTTCCCACAATGAGACTTCGATGTGTGGATGGGTGCAGAAGTGTTGTTGTGGGAGACTATAGCCAAGTGATTTCCTGTCCTACTATCTTGCTTTTCACTCTGCTCATTAGATTTTGTTAAGAGTTATACTAGATACATGGATTACTTTGAGTATTTGAGACACTTTCACACTTTTAAGCCTTTTTATTTGCAGCCAAAGATGTTTTTGTTTTATTGACATCTTTTATTCCTTTTTCGTGTGTATGACTTCCATAGCTACCCACTTCCTCCCACCGGGGGCAAGATAATTAGCTGGAATTTAAATAAAATAACTACAAGTTAGAACTGTGCTTTAACAATTGATAACTCAAATTCAGTTATGTATAAAACTCTACACTTTAATCTTCCAAATGACTTCATATTGTTACTGTCACAATGTACATTTATTCATATCATGTAACTCTTAGCATATTTTGATTATTATTAGTGGTACTAGGTTTACTCTACCATTAAGTTAACTTCCTACCCTTCATTATTTTTGAGACAGAATCTCACTAAGTTGTCTAGGCTTGGCTTAAACTTGAAATCCTTCAGTCTCAGGGTCCTGAGTAGTTGGGCTATATGAATGTGCCACTGTGCCAGCAATATTTATTCTCACAATTTTGTTTTTATGTGTTATGGGAACTAGAAGTGATTTATCTGCACCTATCACAGAAATGCAGTACTCAGTACTCACCTTTAGTATAGATACTTACCTATGTCAAAGAATTACACATTTTTAACTCCTATTTTGATGCTATTCAATGCCCTTTCATTTGAATTTTATAAACTTCGTTTTGATTCTTTTATGACAGGTCTAGTTGTGAAGAGTTCCTTCAGATTTTGTTTGTATGGAAGGGTTTCACATCTCCATTTCTGAAAGTCAGTTTGCTGGGCATAGTATTCTTGGTTAGTCATATTTTTGTTTCCATGCTTGAAATGTATCGTCCCACTGCCTTCTGGCCTGAAGAGCGTCTGCTAAACATTCTGCTGATGATCCACACAAGTGTGTGTGTGCAACAAGTTTTGCTACATTTGATGTTTTTAAACTTCTCTATCTTTCACTTTGATAATTTAATCATGATGTGCATTGATGAGAATCACTTAGTGACATGTTACTGATGTTTTGAGCTTCTTTTAAGTGAGTTCCTATTTCCTTCTTCAGATTCAGAAAGTGTTCAGTCATTGCATAAGTAATCTTTCTGGCCCTTGCTCAATCTCTTCTTTCTATAATTGACATAATTCATATACTATTCTACTTAGTAATGTCCCATAACTTCTATATTTTCTTGACTCTTTTAATTTTTTGTTTGTTTACTTCTCTGGCAGAACTGCATCCATAGGCCTGTCTTCAAGATTAGCAATATTTTCTTCTGCTTTCTCCAGTCCATTGTTGAAAAACTGTAGTGAATTTTTCAATTTTGTTACTGTGTTCTTCACATCCACAATTTCTTTTCAGTACTTTTTAAGATTTTATAACTTTTTTTTCAGATTAGGTTCTTTCTTTATTTCTTTTTTTTCAATGTATTTGGTACAAGATCTCACTGTGATTTCAGATGCATAGTGAATCTCCTGTTTTCGGCCTATCCATCACTAGAATTACAGGCATACACCATCACACCCAGGCTCTGTTGCTGGCTTGGTGCATCCAGGGGTGGGGACAGAGCAGCATGTGGTGGCTGGGATCAGCTGAATCCATGCACTTGCCTGCACAGGCGCTTAGTCAGTTGCGCTGTCTTCTGCCCTCAGATTACCATTTAGTCGACGTATTGTTCTCTCAATCTTAGTGGACAATTTTATTAGATTGCCTTTTAATTCTCCATCTGGTAACATAAAATTCCATATCATTGACATCTGCTGTGGGAAATCTTATTCTCTTGATTCTTCTTTGGATTATATTTTTCTAGCTCTTCATTTTTCTTGAGGCTCTATTTTTGCATTTTCTTAGTAAATAGAGCAATAGCCTCTTGTAGTCTTCACAAATTGGCCTCATACAAGAGATGACTGTAAAAATTAGCCCAGCCCATCTATTTCAACTCTTCCAAATCTACTTCTCATGCAGTGCTAGAAAGAGGTGAGTTTTACTTGTTTGTTGTACATAAGGAAAGAGTGAGGAAATTATAGAAGTTGCCAACTCAACTGTCATCGTTTATATCTAGAATGTTCCAAAAGCCTCAAATTGTCACAGACAAAGCTGTTTAGCAGACAGCTGGGTTCAAGGACTTGGTAGCTGACTTGCTGTTCAAGGTAGAGTCTCCTTCAAAGAGATGAGTCACTCTGAGTGTGACCTGGAAGGATATAGTTCCTTTCCCTGCTCTTCCCTTTACCTCTTTCTGCTTTTGGTTTGCCAGATGTGAGCATGTTTTTTCTACCAGAGCCTTCTGCCATGCCATTTTAAACTGGAGCTGCCATATCCCAGTGCAGTGGCAGGAAGTTCTAAAATGTGAACCCAAATATCTCTCCTCCTTTGTGTTGCATGCATTGGGTATGTCGTCTCAGTGATGAGGAACTTGACTAAAACACCATCCTGCTTTCTCTATTATCTTCCTGATGGTTAAATTATAGGGCAGCCACCAGAGGACCAAAACTATCTATCAGGCGGACACTAGTTTTTGGGGATGCCCCAGAGAGGTTGGGTTTGGAGTATACAAGTCAGCTCCATCCTGCCCAGGATCATGTTGATAGTTGGAGTTTTCTATCTGCTTTCTGTATTGAACAAGAGGGTGTGGCCTGTAGCGTGTACTAGCTCAAGCTTCTACTCTCTTCTGCCACTGGACAACTAACCTATACAGGACCCATCAGAGGTCCTGAAACGGTGATGCAGAAGAAAGTCCCCATTGAGGGGAATCCTTGGAATGTTAGGGCACTGTGTATTCAAACTTATCTAATATTTGATTGTATGTTTCCATAGGTTTTCCTTCCTAAGCAGATGAGTCACAGAAAAGACCATCAAGAATTCATGTAGTGGTCATGGTAATTCTACACCAGGAACCATGAAGTAATGATGCACACATTGAGAAGAACATTCTACATAATTAAACTACTGAAGAAATGACTTTCAGCTGGGAGTGATGTATAACAGGAAACTGGGCAAATAGTCACAGGGAATATTTATCTTGAATTCACTTCAGACCATAAATATGTATTGGATGTGTACTCTGTGCCAGACACTAGGACTATGACAACAGATAAATCACAACAGTCCCTCAGCCTGGCAGGAGAGAATGGCAAGTGAGCAGGCAGTTTCAACAGAATGAAACAAACATTTGCACTCAGCTCCTGCACAGTGTGCCTGGGCTGTGCAAACTCAGAAATATCTGTCCCATGTGTGGAGGTGGAATACAGGTAGAGGATTCTAGGAGGAGATTATTTCTAGTCCAATTAGAGAGGGCCAAGAAAGGGAAGGTTGGGGACCACAGAGACAGATGGTGCCATTTGAATGGCCTATGCAAAGGTCTAGAGTTCACAGAAAGGATGAAATTATGGAGAAACATTTGCTCAGTGTGCAGGGCCTAGGATATGATCATCTCAGAGTGGAGGTACCATCCAGGTGTGAAAATATGAAGAGCGGGTGTGACATGCTAAGAGATGTGGACCTGAGAATCCACAGAAACGGTTGCAGATAGATATGGAAAATCCAAGCCATGTGAGTGGTAGCTAATACATAAGAATGGAAAAAGACCCTCAGGAAGAAGGCGACACGGGACAACTAAGGTCAGATAAGTGGAGTAGAAGAAAGCACCAATTTTAAAACATCCCTAAGATTGTTAAGCTACCTGGTAAACCTCAGCCAGTCTTTTACCCAAACGTTCAGTAAATCCCTAAGAGTTTGCCATAAAATACACCCCAAGAACAAGAGTCCATGATATACCGATGTAGTGGAATTTTAACACCGAGGTATTTATAGCGTACAAGAAACCAGACTTGGTGCTTCTGGTTTAGTGTTTCTCTAATGGCTGCTGCTCTTGGGTTTCAGTCAGCATCTTGTCTCCCAGAATTTCAGGGAAATGTCAGTCCCTCATTGTTTACTTTCCATTTGTTCTGTCTTTAATGTAGCATGCATAGAATTTTATTCACCCCTATTTCATCCACATAACTCTTTTGTTGCCATGGTGATCAGCTTCGATTTACTCCCATTCTGGCAATTGTTATTTTGTACTCTCTTTTCTTCAAACAGATAAACTGCCTTATATTTATTTCACATGAATGACAAAAGTTGATCTCGTTCAAGACACAGCCGACCTTTTCCTCAAGACAATGCTGCAGTTATTTATTTCAGCTGATGTCATTTTGATTTCTGCCTGTACAATCAGTTTCTGATAAAATTACTCTTGGCTTTTCCCTACCTCGGCCATCAGAGCGGGAGCTTGGCAAGTCTTTGAGATGACATTCCACGTGGATGAAGGGCTAGGGCCATTGAGGCTGAGCTTTAACTATTAAAGATGAAGGAAAAGAGGCTGGAGCCAAGAAAGAAGCTGAAAGCAGGGAGTTCCACCCACTGCTTAGTTTCTAATTGATTTTCTGTTCTTGGTCATATTACTTCCATCTGAAAATGCATTTATTTATCTCTAAGACCATGAGATGGTCTTGTCTAGAGAGTGTCTTTAAATAAGAAAGAATGCAAGAAAGATAAAAGTATAGCTGGCTACATAAGGGAACAGATAATTATTTTTATTTGAGATATTTCTTATCATTCAATATTTATTTATTTATTAATTTATTTATTTTATTGTGCTGGGAATTGAACTCATTATGTTGTGCTTTGAATGAGTAACTGCAAAATTCTGAAATTATGACTACTTCTTGTATTGTTTGATATCTGACCATTGCATTCCTTCAAGTAGAATATGATGAGCAAGGATATAAATATAATAATTTATTTAGTAAGTATTGAGTAGAAGTTTTGTTGAAGGCCTTAACCATCTTAGACACTGAATAGAAAATGACAGTGAGTAAGAAAAGGATCTCAAGCCGGGCGTGGTGGTGCATGCCTGTAATCCCAGCACTAGGGAGGCTGAGACAGGAGGATTGTTGTGAGTTCGAGACCAGCCTGAGCTACAAAGTGAGTTTAAGGCCAGCCTGAACTGCATAGTGAGACCCTGTCTCAAAAAGACAAAAAAAAAAAAAAAAAAAA
>PVKA01013722.1:8325-54372 GCA_004027165.1 Ctenomys sociabilis | reverse complement strand
TTTTTTTTTTTTTTTGTTATTTTGCAGTTTAGTACAAGGTCTATAGGGTCTCACTACCCAGCTCAGACTTGTAGTGATCCTCCTGTTTTCAACCTCCCCAGCACTGGGATTACAGGCCTGCGCCACCATGCCCAGGCTCAGTCCTGTCTCATCTTGCTCTGGGGGTGGAGTCAGCACAGCACAAGGGCACGCGGGGATTGAGTCTGGGCCATTGTGCTCTATCTAAGCAGGTGCTTTAGTCCACTGAGCTATCACACCGGCCCTTATTAACTGCTTTTTAATGTAATCATTTGTCAAGCAACCATACAAGTCTGTTCAAGTTGCAAGAGAGCAAGTATCCTATAGGAGTTTTATGGGGTCAACAATTTTGAAAGTAATGTTTTCTGTGAATTAGGGTAACAATATAGTACTTAATAAATATATTTAACACCAGGAGCATGAATCTGAATTTTCAGAGTCTAATTTTAGAATGGGAGATTTTTCAAAAATCTGTTTTTCTAGTTGACCATAATATCTTCAATTTGGCTTCATTATCTAGTTAATGATTTTTTTATTTTAATTTTTTAAATATAGTTGGTTGTTGCAGGACATCACTACACAGCTTGGACTCATAATGATCCTCCTGTTTTCAGCCTCCCTAGCGCTGGCTTACAAGCGTGATCAACTCACTCTTTGGCAGGCTCAGCCTGCCCTGCGAGGGGTGAGGGCTGGTGCAGCGTGTGACCGGATTATAACCGCAGTCCCTGTGCTTGCCCATGAAAGTGCTTTAGTCCGCTGAGTTATCTTGCCAGCAATAGATAACAACTTGAGACAAAGTCTGACAATCTGAGGCAAAGTTTTAACAATTTGAGGCAAAGTTGTGATGTATTTATTGTTGAGGCTGCTTAAATATAAGTTTAACATGTTTTGGATAAAATTACCAGGCACATTTGATTTACTTTGAAACTGTCTTACATGATTCCTGGTTTTTACTACACTGAATTTTTTACTGAACAAGTTCTGTACAACAGTGGTGAAGATGCACCGCTACGCGGCCCGGCTCTCGAGGTCCTTCCCCGCTTGCTGCGCAGCCCTTCACATCGCTGCTGGTTTCCCACTACCGGTTCCAGAGTGGGCGCCGCGTTGAAAGAACTGGAGGGACAGTCGCTGGGCCACGCTGCCTGGGCATTGTGCTCGCTGATCACTGCTCGTGCCGCTTGGCTTCAGGACTGTCACTCAGCCAGCGATCGCTGCAAGATCTTGGCGTTTAACTGATAAGATTTTCTTACTGGTCTATTAATATAATTCTTCAAAACATCTTTCTGTTGCTTTTCTTTCTCCTAAGCTTTGCTCATATAAGATACTAACTTAATATTTCCTTATATTTCTAAGCAAGCCTTTTGTGAAGCAAAGGATAAAAATAAAACTATTCTTGTACACACCACAGACTTAACAGGAAACCATGGTAGATATAGCTGAAATCTTCTTTGTACTTGACAGAACCTATTTTCTCTCATTTTTTCAGTGAACTACTGTTCTAAATTTGATGTTTGTAATGCCTATTATGTTTTCTATGTATATTTAAATGTTTTATATGTATTTAATGTATTTATATATATATATATATATATATATAGTGCACATGTATTCATGAATTCTTACATTGTATTTGGTATTTTGAGTACAAAATTGCATATTTTAATTTACTGCCACCTCAGGCTCCTTCATGTATAGGGATTATCTAAATATAAAGGGAATATATATATATATATATATGTATATATATATATATATATTTAAAAATGGTAGTGTAAGACAAATTATTGTGAATCTCAATTACTCCCACTTGCTTCAAACACACTTACCTCATGTTTTTCATTACTTTCTGAAGCATTTCTTGAAATCTTTTTTGAGTATCTTTAGAAATGATGTATCTTCCCCAAGGCAAAATAACATAAAAAATGAAGATCTGGCATCTCTCAAGCGCTCACAGAGAGCAAACTGGTCTCACAGAGAGCATTGGCCGTGACTCACCCATATGGATGACACAGACAAAGGATCTCCAGAATAATGTACAGGACTACAAGATAAACCCTGAGGGGACTTCACTGACCACATAAGAAACATAAAGTACATGTGTTGGTATATAAGTCTTGCTCTGTCTAGGTCTTAACCATCCAGCAGAAAAGTATAAGAATGAAGTATACATCACAGGGCCATAATAGTAAGCTGAGCTATAAATGGCTATGGTCGACAACTTCTTTGAATAACTCACTAATGTTGTGGAATGCTGGACTGTGTTGGATTGTGTTGTCGAGTTCAAGCACCTAAGTTAGTTGAATGACAATGGAGTGCCCCGTCTTTGACAGGTGTAGACCAAGGAAGGGGTATAGAAAGGGAAAATCATGATGTGTGTGTATAGACAGTACAGTTGAGATAGATAACGCTGTGCCTATGAGAGGCAAGATTTGCACTAATGGTGGTTGGGCAGGATATTATGTCGGCTTCTAGTACTATAGGCAACCACTAGGAAAATAAGAAGGCAGAAAGTATTAATTATTGAATCTTTGATGTAATTCAGGTATAAAAAATAAGATACACAAACAGCTACACTCTCTTTATTTAATGATAAGAGACATCTGCTATAATAATGTCTGTAAGTATAATTTCATGTATGCACCTTCTGTGATACCAAAACATTATGAAAGCAGTTTGCAATGTATTAATTTATCAAATCCATCTTGTTAAGGTATCTTAAAAATGTCTCATTGATATTTGTACTTGAATAAAACAAAAATATAAAAACAAATAATAACAATGTCCACAAAAAAAAGAAAAGAAAAACCAAGGAAACTGCAAAAATGCATGTAAAAATACTCAAGAAAGAAAAGTTATACAACTTGTTCAGAGGTGGCAAGAAAAAGGAATAACTGAAGTAGAGAGGAGTATTTTGAGGGGGATGAATGGCAGCATGTATTTTACATAAACATTCTGTGTATTTTTCAATTGTTTTATAATATGATTAAGTTTTTAAGTACTTTATGTCCTGTGAAAATCCATGTTTGCCAATGATAGAAATATTAAAGTATATGAAATATAACTTAAAGTTTCAGGATTTGATTGTCATTTTTTTCTGTTTCAACTATTTACATAATAAATTTTGTGGGAACTCTCAGGGCATTTAGTACCCTGATTCTATATTCATTCTTCATTCATTCACTCATTCATTCTTCATTCATTCATTCACTCATTCATTCATTCACTCATTCATTCACTCATTCATTCATTCACTCATTCATTCATTCACTTATTCATTCATAAAACAAAAGAAATACAGATGAAGGAGCTGGAGAAATGACAGATAAAATAAATTTAAAACTTTCTTATTATTTCAGCTTGCATTATACAGGCAAAAAGTACCATCACTACAGCTTTAGATGTAAATAGGTACTATTTGTATCTGTTATAAATACTCTTTAATATTTTTCTAGTTTTAATTTTCCTTAGATAACTGTTAGCAAGCAGACACTCACTGGAGTACACGATACTTAGTGATTTGAAGGAGGAAACCCCATCACCATAGAGTGAGTTTGGCTGGATAACGTCTCCTCTGTTTTAGGTATCATTACACTTCTTTCTTTCTTTCCTTTTTTTTTTTTTTTTTTTTTGGTGGAACCAGGTATTGAACTCAGGCCCTTGTGCTTTCCAGGGAAACACTTATTCTACTGAGCCATCTCCCCGGCCCCCAGGTACCATTACATTTCTGAAAGCCAGTGGCTTTTCACACACTATTCTTGAGGTTGTAATGATTGTTTTATATTTCACTGAAAATTAAATATTGTTGCAAAAGTAGACTGAAATTCTGATGAATAGTTTGTGGTTTTAGTGGAGATTTTAGTGAAGAATTAATTCTGTTTCCCAGCCACAATCAAGAGGAGGAAAAAGAAGAGGACAAGAAATCAATGGGCATGTGATCACTGTATTAATTGGAGGAGGAAGGAAGACACATCAAAGCGAGTGCAGAATTCTCATAGGAGATGTGGAGAGTGCTGACAGCTTAGCTAGAATTCAGGTTCCTGGAAATTGGATTTAAGAACATGTGGGTAAAGGAGTAGTCTGATACATATGTATTGCCTCTAGTGAAATAAATACTATGAAATCTCCTCCAAAGCAAAAGTTTTAACCATTTCCATTTTGTAAGTTTTATATCAGATCAGAAAGAACATTTATTTCAGTATGGGAAATGTTACCTATTAAACGTCAGTAAGCATTCTATTTTCATTTTGATAAAACACACCAATCCAATCATAATATTATATATGAATATTTGTTTCTAGATCCAGACTAATTTTATCATTTGGAGCATTACTCTTATTACAAAAGACAGACATGTGTTTAAAGTAATAATTTGATATTACTATTTCAGATGAAGTGAAGGGTATACAGGCTATTATTATTTTAAATGTTGTTAATATGCTTTGAAACTTTTTAAAAAACATTTTGTGAGATAGAGCTTTGCTACGCAGTTCAGGCTGGTCTTAAACTTACTTTGTAGCTCAACCTGGCCTCAGACTCATGGTAATCTTCTTGCCTCATACTCAAGAGTGCTACAAGGGCTGGCGAGCTAGCTCAGGGGACTAAAGACCCTGCGTAGTCAAGCCCCACATACCATGGCAGGCCCACACCCAGGTGTGCTGAGCCAGCCACAGATTTCAGGAATGGTGGTGCATTCCTCTAATCCCAGTGCTGGGGAGGACGAAAACAGGATGATCACTAGTCTGAGCTGCATAGGGAGACCCTTCAACAACCAAATACATGAATAAATAAATAAAGTGCTACAATTACAACCATACACTACCATGCCTGGGTTAAAGCATTTTTTGACCATAAAATATATTGTAACAAACAGAGATAACCTTTAAATTACTCTTAAATATTAAAACTCTGAATCTTACTTTTCTATATCTAGAGTACTCAAAAGAATCTTTGTTTTCCCTGTTATTTCCTAAATATTAGAAATGTATTTATTAAACTTAAAAGTAATTTTGCATGATTTATATATGTATCTTGTTATTTAACAATTTTGACTTACAATGCAGTTACACTGACGTTTTTTAAGAACTACAGCATCATTATAGAATCATCTCCATCATCTTTCAAATAAAGAAGCAATTAAATCATAGTACTTTAATGTAGTATGCCGCTTAAGGAATTTGATTTTTCAGGGAAGGGTCTACAAGGTGTTCAGGTCTCACTACTAGATCGGACTCATGGTGATCCTCCTCCTGTTTACAGCCTCCCAAGTGCTGGAATTACAGTAGCAGGACACCAGGCCCAGAGCTATTTGTCTGGCCCTAGGGAAAGATATTTTAATAAAAGCACTGTAAACAACTTAAAGGGCCAGCCAAATAGCTCAGCTGATTAAAGCGCCTGCTGGGGGTTCAATTCCTGGCCTGCTGTGTCTGCCCAGCCCCCAAAGTGCATTAAGACAGCGTTTGAAACTGGTCGTGGTGGCATGTGCCTGGAATTCCAGCACTTGGGAGTCTGTAAACAGGAAGATCATTACAAGTCAATCTGCACAGTGAGATCCTGTAGACCTTGCAGATCCTCATCCTAAATACAAACAAACAACAACCTCCCCCAAAACACCCTTTAAAATCTGTTTGAAATAGAGAACTCCATGATAGAATTTATGTATGTTTAACTTACTTACATTTTATTCCTAATATAATTTTTAAATCTTTTCCTCAATTTTTATGTTTCACCAGGACATTTTTGCGGTACATAATATCATATTCTTTGTGGGAAGTTGGTACAAATATAATTAAAACATAATTTGAAATTATGGAAATTATGCAAAAATTTTAAATATTTCTGTTTCTAACGTTTTGCATTATATTTATCACAAATAATATTCAGTATGAACTGTGCCTACATGATGGTATTTATTAACTAAAATACATTACCAAGTCATCAGGATTATATAAATCCAACTGAATAAAATTTTTTTTTTTTTTGTCTTTTTGAGACAGGGTCTCACTATGCAGTTCAGCCTGGCCTTAAGCTCACTTTGTAGCTCAGGCTGTTGAATAAAATATTTTAAAAATGAATAATTTGAATATAGTTTTAAAGAGATTTTTGTTAGCTGGGGATTCAAAGTTTGGCAAATGTGGCAGAGTCAACACACTTTTTAAATCAGTGTTAATTAGTTATGAAGAATACACTGTGTACTATAAGGGCTGTGACCATGGGGCCCTGGCCATCCAGGCGGCGTGCTCTGTAGGGGACGATTCCTGCGGGCTCCCTTTTGGTCCTCGTGCCTGTTCGCTTTGCCGCTGGTCACCTCACTATTCCCTTCTCATGCCTGCTGCTTCGCCTGAGTCCAGCCTTTGTGAGGACTGCCTTACACTCCACGAGGAGACGGATGTATCTGACATAAAAGTTACCTACCGTATGACAGTGAAATACATCATAGGAAGAAATTCTGCTGTACTTGTAGATGTCATTTCAGTTTTCAGAAAAATTTGAATATATAGAAAAAGGATGAATGGCGCTTCAGAGGGGCAAAATTAAGCAGGGCACTATCTTTATTTCATTTATTTATTTATTTATTTATTTATTTATTTTGATATATTGGTTGTTGCACAGTCTCACTGCGCAGCTCGGACTCGTGGTGATCCTCCTGCTTTAGCCTCCCCAGCACTGGGCTTACAGGCATGTGTCACCATACCTGGTATCTGGCTGGATCTGCAGGCGGAGCTCGCATGGCATGTGGTGCCGGGCATTGAATTGTGGTCCCTGAACTTGCCTAACCTTGTCTAAGCAGACACTTTATTCTGTTGAGCTACCTCGCTGGCCCAGGACACAATCTTTATAAAACCTCCGTACAGAGACAGCTGTTTAAGAAAATGGCGCAAGGCCAAGACATTAGAGAATGTTCCTTGAGTTCGTAATTTTATCACATTCAGTATTATTATAATTTTGCATGTATTTCCACATGGTGATTACAGTGAAACAGATCTAAGAAACAGACAAGACCTGTGTCCATTTGTAGAGAAAATAAGAGGTTTAGCACATTAGAGAGCTTCGCATCAGAGGTTTCCACAGTGTGTATTGAGAATGTTGCTCGTGGCGCCTAGAAAGCTACCAGAGCCGCAGGACGCTCGTCTCTCGCTCTTTCCTCTAAGCTGTCAGTGGGCTGTTCTTGCTGAAGTTCGTGATATAACTTCAGTAGAGCAAAATATTCTGTCTTCAAATGTTTAAATCCACTAGAAAGCAAATACTTTTGTGCTCTACGCGGAGTTACCAGAGGGCCGACTCGACCTGCTTAGTGCTCCCCGCAGGGTGTTGGCCGAGCGTGCACTTAGGCTTGGCTGGCTCAGGCGTGGAGGCGTGGCTTCAGGGTCAGGTCTGGCCACCTGAATAATTGTCGTCGGCCTTCTTCCCTGCTCTCTTCCCCAGCACTCCTGCCACCATGACATCGCTACTTTTAGGTTGACGTGAACTACATTGCATGAAGACATGAGCCAGATGATGGTCTCCCTCATTTAAATTTTGGTTGTGAAATATTTTGTTCCAGGGGGAGAAAGCCATGTATCATGCATCTTTTAACACAGAAGTACTCTGTATGCCCCAAGTTAATAATCTGTCCTGTGGATTTTAGGAAAGATTTCTAATTACATGTTATTGTTGTTATTATAAAAGTTCCCAATATTCTTATTGAAACTTATACTTTAAAACTCAGTAGTATATTTAATTATAAGACTATCATTTTTAGAATTTTCTAAGATTGAAATGATAAAGCCTATTTCAATAGTATTAAATCAGATAATAATTATTAGATGTAATTCTACACATTTTTAAGTGCCTGGGAGATCTAAGCAAGAAGCACATTTAATTAGATTATACAGACCCGATGTATAGATTCTGGCTGCTCCCCTCATTTTATCTTCCCAACTGTGATGAGTTAAACAGACTGCTTCCAGCAATGTGCTTCCAACCCAACACCTGTCCTGTCATAGGCCCACAAGTAGCATGACCAGGAAATATAGAAATTTCTGAAACTATGAGCCAAAGTAAATCTTTCCCCATAGTATGGTTTTCCTTCAAATATCTCCTTAAAGAAATGGAAAGCTCTCTAGCACACACACACACACACACACACACACACACTCACACACTCACACATGGTATTGAGAAGTGGGATGTTGCTATGATTATATTTGATGTGTGGTCCAAAAGCTTTTCAGATTGGCCTATGGGCGGGGAACAGATAAATTTGCAGACACTAAAGAAAACAGTGTTCAAAAGAGTAGAACTCTGAGAAGGCTGCAAGCATCAGAGCTCTCACTGGTGGGGTTTCAGAGGAAAATGAAGGCTCTGCTGGAAACGGGAATGGAGGCTCTAGGTGATGAAGCTTCATGAATAACTGCCCACATTTTATTCATGCCTGCTGGAGATTGTGTGGGTAAAGAATTAAGCTGGGAGAGAAGGGTCAAATAGAGGGGTGAGGAATGAGAAAAAAAAAATCCACAGCTATGTACAAAGGTACAAATTGGCCATGATGGAAGGGATCATTATGTACAGCGAACATACTAATAAAAAGATTTTTAAACTATTGACTAATTAATGTGGTGGAGGTAATTTCAAGGTAGCACAAGGTTTTGGCAGTGGCTTAGCCACTGTTGCCTGTTCTTGGCCAGTTTTAGTCAGAATCTGGAGCAAAACACAGAGCTGAAGGATTTGTGACATTTGACTTTGGTTGGAAAATAATAACCCTGGAAGGACTGCGGGAAGCTGCGTGAAGGAAGCCAAAGCCACGGCAAGATAATCTGGATGTTAGAGGTGTCAAAAACACAGAGGCCTGTGGGAGCAGACCGAAGCAGTGAGCAGAGCCAGGCCCAGAGGGTGAGCCACAGCCGCACATTCTAGAGCTGAACCTGCCTGAGCCTCGCAGGAACACACCTCACCACGTCGTGCCCTGTGTGCACATGTGGAACCAGAGAATTTACTTTTACACTGCTGCATTGTGGCACTGGTTTGTTCAGATCTCTCCACACCACTTTCTTATTCTTCCTTCTATAAATAGGAATGTTTTCCCACTGTCATTGTATGTTGGTAAGTATTGAATTTTCATTTTGATTTTTACATGGTGGCTCAGTCACTCTTCTCTCTTTTCTTTTCTTTTTTTTTTTTCTTTTATATATTTTTTAATTATTTTTTTTTATTTTATTGAACTACAAATGTCAATCAGGCAGTTTCAAGACACCTTAACAATACAGATTTGATAAATTAATACATTGCAAACTGTTTTCATAATGTTTTGGTATTGTACAAGGTGCATACATGATATTATATTTCCAGATATTATTTTAGCAGATGTCTCTTATCAGTGAATTAAGAGTGTAGCTGCTTACTTATCTTATTTTTTATACCTGAATTATATCAAAAATTCAATAATTATTTTCCTAGTGGAAAATAACTACGGTCATCCACTACGGTCTTCTCTCTTTTCTAAGACAAGATCCCACTACTCAAAATGAGGGATGGAAAGTTTTATTTATCTCACAGTTACTGGATATTTCAGTCTGTGTTCAGCGGGCTCCAAGGCAGAGGGTCAGGGGTCAGAGAGAAAGTTATCCTGGTGAAAGAGCAAGAGCGAAGGGAGGGGTAGCAGCAGCTCAAGCTGCCAGCTTCTCTTCCCTCCCTACATTGCAATGCAAATTACCTGCCCCAGGGCTGGTGCAGCATCCACACCCACAGTAATCAATCACAAACTCCAGAATCAGCTCCCAAACTGCAGGAGGTTTGGGGGGAACACCTGTACACAACCATAACACATAGTCTCACGTTTAAGTATACCTGGAATATCCTAGGTCACTTTGGTGTTTAGCAATGGAATATTATGGTGTGAATTTTTTTAAAAAAGATTTACTTATTGAAATGCTTCAGGGTCCTGCTATGCAACTCAGACTCACAGTGATCCTCCCATCTCAGCCTCCAGAGCCCTCAGATTACAGGCTTGTGCCACCACACCCAGTTTCAGTGGCCAGCATGCCATGGGGCCTGCGTAGCATGTGGTTCCAGGGATCAAATCTGGGTCCTTGTGCTTGCCATGCATGTGTTTACACTGCTAAGCTATCAACCCAACCCCTACGGTATGGATCTGGATCGTACATGTCCGTCTATGGCCCACCTGATAGATGTTTGTGGTACCGTTGAGAGATGGTACATTTAGAGGGAAGACCTGGAAGAATAAAAATCACTGAGTGAATGCTGTTGAAGGAGGTCGCAGGGCCTTATGTCTTCTCTGCCTTTTTTACCTCTATTTTTTAGGGAGCAGTCTACAGGGTGTTCAGCGTATTGAGCCCCTGACCCCCATGCCTGCTTACCTGGTGCTTTAATCCTCTGAGCTATTTGGCCAGCCCTTTCTTCTTTGTCTTTATTATGTGTCCCACCCACCATGAGATCAGCAGACTTCATCTACCACAAAAGTCCCATTGTTTTGCTTTGTCACACCCCCCCACACAGTGGAAGGCAGGTACTGTGCACTTTAACCTCTGGAAACAGGAACCAATAGTCTTGTTTTCCTTTCAATAGTCTATTTCCAGTATGTTACCACAGCAGCAGAACCCTGAGTAAGGCAACCACAGTGTCTGAAATATTTGCTTATATCAGAATCTTCCAGAATGATGAACCAGTATTTCTTGTTATAAAGGAATTAAAAATATTTATGAAAATAACTTAGAGACTAATATAATGGATTTAAAATTCAGAAAAAATGACATGTTAATGGTAGTACAGGTGATTTTATTTCCTTCAGCTTTCTAGTATTTGAGAACCGACATATGAAGTATGTTAAGGGCGACACTGATTTTGCTAAAAAAAATACCATAAAGATATATAGCCAGTTGGTTAAATTTTCCAAAATTGGTTAATATTAATTATTCATTCTAAAATATTTTAGAATTTTCTAATTTTTTTAGTATTATTAAAGCATAGCATGTGGAGTATACAACTTTTTAGTTTACCAGATAAATGGAAATATGATCTAAATACAAATAAGAGTTTGGGGAAAATGCTCGAAATGGATGATCTATGGCCAATGACACAATAAATGGCACTAGATAAGCCATACATTGCATATCAGGCTGTTCCTTGTAAAGTCTCTGAATATTGGCCACTGTTTACATCTCTTAGCAGAATCTTCATATGTGTAAGTGACATGATAACAAATGGTAATATTATAATATTAAAATAATTCACATACGCCTTCTCTCACACTAAAACTTGATGATGTCCCATTTGTGCAAGCGGTTATCAGACTTAATTGGTTCTTTCCAGGTCACAGCCAATGAGGAAGAAATGATAATCTAATACTCTTATAAAAAGCAGTTGGCATGAACCTCAAATCTCCATCTTCTTCATATTTTCTCCATAACAAAAAAAGTTGCATCAAATGGAAGCAAATAAAAGTGAACAAATGGAGCAAAACATTCTAAGCAAACATTTTAAATGGAAGTAAATTATGTTCATCTGATGAGCCCTATAGCATGAGAATGTCCCTGAGAACGCCAGGCCTGTGTGTCTCTTCACCATCTGCTACCATAGCTGGTAACCATTTGTGGTTCATGAGCACTTGAAATGCAGCTGATCAAACTGAGGAGCTGACCTGTAAGTTCACTTTATTTTATTTTATTTTATTTTATTTATTTATTTTTATTTTTTTGTCCTTTTTTGGAGACAGGGTCTCACTGTGCAGTTCAAGCTGGCCTCAAGCTCACTTTGTAGCTCAGGCTGGTCTCGAACTCACAAGAATCCTCCTGTCTCAGCTTCCCAAGTGCTGGGATTACAGGCATGTGTCACCATGCCCGGCTAGTTCACTTTATTTTAAATTAAATTTGCATTGTTATATATGGCTAACATATGGTAGTGTTTATTTTTTCCCTTGTAATGGTTGAGATACATTGTATTAACTTGACAAGTTTAGAAGTTTAACTAATTTTAACTCAGCAGGGGGCCAGGTCTCCGCTTCCTACACAAGCTCATCCTATGCAAGAGGGGGGCATGGAGATGGTGGCTGTTTAGGACCTGCCTGCATAGGCCCAGTGCCCTGCTTACAATAGAAGGGAGGAAGAGAAGCTTGCTGTCCCCCTATTTGGATCTCCTGTTGCTTTAGCTGCCTTCTGCCACCTGGAACTGTTGCCCCTCACCAGCCCACCCTATCTTAGAGCCAGGTAATAATGGACTGAAACCTTTGCAAACCTTTCCCCCTTTTTGTGTATTTTGCCTCAGAAATGAGAGAAAAGTAACCACAGCACCCATGTCCATCATATCGTTTTCTAGAAGCCAGCTAACTCAAGTTAGCTGTTTCTAGCCACGAAGCCAGGCAATTCTTGCTATGGCTCTTGACTCCAACTTTGCTGTTCTGCCAGGTTCACAACTCCCAGTTTCGTCTGTGTATCACACTGATCACACTTCTGAGGAGCAGTGGTCGCATTTCTCATAAGCATTTACTTGTGCCATTTGGGATCAGGCTTGCGTTTACTCTTGTAGGTATTTCTTTAAATAATATCCGTCATGATCCCACCTGACACATGACAAAACATAATAAATGCATGCCAATTGAATGAAAGAATGCATGTGTTGTTTGCCTTCTAATTTGCTATTTGGAGCCCAGGTCTTGCTCTATAGTTCAGACTAACCTTGAGCCTACCTGCTAGCTTCACCTGGCCCTGAGTTCTTGCTGGTCTTCCTGCCTCAAGCTCCCAAGGGTTAGCATCACAGGCTAGCACCAATACACCCAGCTACTTTTGGTTTATTTTTCAAAAATAATTAAAGTTTCTTCTTTGATTTAATTTATGCAAATAAATATTTTTACCTATAAATTCATATGCCATTTTATGCTAAGAATAGAACACATAAATACAGTATTATTTTTAACAATATTCTATATCTTCCTTCTATATTTATGCAGATAGAAATATTCATTTAAAACATGTGCTATTATATGTGTCAATACAGAATATATCAATATTCTTATGCATTTTTTAGAACAGCATTTGGTGTAGGGTCTCACTATGCAGTTCCCATTCATAGTGATCCTCCTGTTTTCAGCTTCCTCAGCACTGGAATTACAGGTGTGCACCACAACACTTGAATAGGTGGCCTGCTTAACATGCCGGGGACACGGCCAGCACAGCATGTGGTGCCGGTGATCAAATCCCTGTCCCTGTGCTTCCTAAGCAGGCACTTAGTTCACTGAGCTGTCTAGCAGGCCCTGCATGTTTATATACACATATATTTGCTTGCCTTCATAAGCTAATGAAAATAGAACTCATAATTTAAAGGACTTTAAAATGTACCTTACTAATTCGTTCAAGAGGTACTGTATAATCAATCATAAAGGACTTAAATTTCATTTTGATTTCCAAACATAGATGCATGTAAATACATAGAGAATTAAAAGCTTAAACGTTACAAGCCAAACCATGTCAATAGTAAACATAATACATAAAAATGTCAGACATCCAATTATAATGCAACTGTTCTCTTTCCCTGGCGGAAATAAAATGCCTAAGTTACTTTAACTCAAAGTATACAAATGTAAAAGCAAACAAGAAAGACTAACAGCCATGTTATCAGTGATCTCTTTCCCAGTGGAAAATAGATATCTAAAACAAACAGATCTTGCTAGATGTTCATAATAAAAAAAACAATCATTTTTATTACTATCACTACAAGAAAATAATATATTAGGTGTAAATGAGCCACAGGCAAAAAGGCCACAATAGTAACAGAGAGGAAAGATAAAATTAGAAAAACAAAACACCATGCACATTCTGTTACTTTGAATAGAAGCTTATAAAAATGCCGCCTGCCTTATGTAGTTCATGAAATACACTACATTGGGGATAAAGTTTATCCTATTTTGTGCATTAAATCTACCAGGTATCTTCATGGTACTGATAAAGCTACTAAAAGATACACTGTTCCCCAAATAAAACACAGATGTCATATAAATATAAAACGCACATGGATGATTTTGTCTGAATTACATGAGAGAAGTAGAAAAATGTTGTGGGATTAAAAGGGAATCAAAAGGACAGACACATTTCCACATGGAGAGTTCAAGATGGACTTACTATGGAGCAGACTGCCACATGTTACAGACATTATTTTAAGATTCATTGGCAATAATTACTTCACATTTCTCTGGGTATCCACAAAGCAAAGAATGGAAAGTAACTCAAGGAAAATAAAAGAAACTGAAGTCCTGGGGAGGACATTTGTAAAACAGTGAAACTTGTTTTTTCCTGAGAGACACTGTTTTTCTTTCATGATGTGGAATTTCTTTGGATAATTGTGTGTTTGATGTGGAGGGTATTAATCTAGGAAGGTTAAGGGAGGATGAAAAGGACAAGGTGGCACCTATCTCAGAACCCAGAATCTAAACAGACCCCTGATGAGCTCACACCTGTGCTTTTCCTCCTGACTGGGTCCAGCTTTTCCTCAGATGGATTACTAGATATGTAATGTAGCTACTTGCCTCAGAGTAAATCCTGACATGGATTTGTTTTTAAGTTTGTTATTATTACTCAACTATGTGAAAAGTTAGAATTTTCTGGAAATCAGTAACAGACAAATTGAGACTACTTTTATTATTCATTATCCATATAATTTCATCCTGTCACTCACTTAAAAAATAGATACAATCTATAGTATCACACACCCAGAGGGTTCTCCTTCTGGTCCAACATCTATCTATAAAGAGACCACACAGTTAGTACAGAACATGTGTGTGTTCAAGACTTTATTTTAAAAAATGAAGAAGTTAAATTCTAAAATACTGTAAACTACTTGCTCAGGGCAAAAATGGCAACCACAAGTTCATATTTTACAGGTGCTATCAGTCCATATATACCAAGTGATAAGTAAGCATTATATTGGGCATTGGAAAAATTATATTCTAAATATGGCAAACAATAGCCAGGGAACGAGAAAACTACACAGAATGCCTTACGTAAAGGGAAATAAAACACATTGGCTATGTTTAACCCACTGAAGAATATTTACCTCTGAGAATTGAATACAATTTTTAAATTTATGAATATAAATGACAGCTGAAATCCAGCACAAATGTTATGATTCAAACTTGTTAATTGTAGTTAACATTGGCTTAAAAATCTGATTTCAATATTTTAATAACAAGGTAATAGTTATCTATTTAACCATATTTTATGTCTAAAAGTTGAACATGGAATTTATGCCTATTAAGTTAAAACACTTCTATCAAATACACCATACATTTGATAGAAATGTGCAAACGTATTTCCTCAACAAATACATTTTGCTGCAAGAGACTGACAGCTAGTATAATTTTTGAATTGAACTGTATCATATCACATATAACACAATGAATTATGAGAGTTAGAAACCAATCATTGCACCTATTTAATGAATTATAACTAATCTTTTATGGAAATTTGATTTAACCATCACTTTGTCCTCACAATTTCCACAATAATACAGTCTAAGGTAGTTTACTGAATATTATTTACAGAGTTTATTCTTTTGCTAGACAAGGAAATTTTAATAAATTATAAAATTTGTTCTTGCAAACTTGACTGTAAATGTAGGACTTTGAATCAAGAATTCCCTAAAAAAAGAGTCTGAACAGAAAAACGCAGTCATAGTGGAAACAAAAATCAAGCAAATTTAATTTTTTGATTTTTTGAGGGGTGGGGGTTCATCACACCTGGCACAGTGAAATTAGCAGGTTAGAGATACTATTAGCAACTTTGATAAGCACATGTATTTTTCATAATGAAAAACAATTTATATTCCATGATAAACTATGCTAAATACTTTGGTCTACTGAGCTATCTTCCCAGCCCTTATGATTTCTGATAACATCTGGAAATGCGTTACTACAGCTTGAGGAAGATATTTTCCTAATTTTTTTCCATTGATGTGTGGTTTTGTCTGTGCTTTAATTTACAGAATGACAGATTTATTTTAATACAACAAAGAATCAATAGCTAGCAATACTGTTCAAGGATAATATTTTTCTGGAGTGCCATATATAGAAGTCTTATCACTCAATGGTGACATTTTTAAGGCAAAAGATTTACACGATCTGAAGAGAAACCAGAGTATGGTGACATTTTTATTAATATACAGAAGGAAAGATATTTGTTCTGATAAAAAATTATCACTAATTAATAAATATGTATTCCATGATTGTCTAAGACTATTAACTGGACAAAAAAAAAAAGTGTTGCCTCCATTTTATGGGAGCTTGGATGGTTGCAATTAGTCATAAGCCTTTGCTTATAAAATGTTGAAATTTGAATTTGAATTCATATATGTGTAAAAGTATAAAAGTAAACAATAACTTTAATGTCATTAAGTATGTTAACTTGGCATTAAACTGGCATGAAAGCCAAATTAGTTTTCCTTTCCATCAGAGGCAGTTCATAAAGTGGATTAATTTCAAAGTTTTGCTCATGATAAGAAGGTTAATACTATGCATAAGCTATTTTTATGCAAATTACTTTATATGTTAGCATGTTATAAAAAATGATCTGCATGTAGAAAATTTCCATTGTGATAGAAGGGAATGAATGATTTTTATTTTAAAGCATATATTTAGCTCATGAGAATATGCTGCTAAGCATTAAAATTAGGATATGCATTTTTTAACTCAGAGATACTTTATTAATCCATATGCTCATACATAACCTAAATTCAAGTTCTGTTATTATTATTTTTTATTATTATTTTAATGTATTTGGTTGTTACAGTGTCTCACTGTGCAGCATGGACTTGTGGTGATCCTCCTTCTTTCGGCCTCCCCAGTGCTAGGATTGCAGGCGTGCACCAGTACGCCAGGACTCAAGCCTGTTCAGCTTGCCCAGGGCCGGGCTGATGTGGAATGTGGAGCTGGGGACGAAACCGCAGTCCCCACACTTGCCTAAGCTGCCCAACCGGGCACTTTAGTCTGCTGAGATATCTCGCTGGCCCCAAGTTCTGTTATTATTTATATTTGTCAAATATCATTCACAAAGTCCAGAATAATTAACTGTATAGCTTACATACAATATATTTCTTTCAAATTAGCTAAATTTTTATTGAAAATATGGTATTTATTCTCTAATATGGTGTTGAAATAAACCTTTTAGTCATTTTCAATTTAAATTATGTTCATAAAATATTTAACTGCTTGTAGCCACTGGAGTCTAAATTGTAAATGAATTATAAAATGTTAAGCACTAAGTGATCACATCTGTATTTTAAATAGTCCAAATCAGAAAATAACCAAAGGTGCACACACATTTCTAAATTTTGATGGAGCCGTTAATGTAATAGTATTCAAAAAGTGGATAAAACTAAAATATACACAATAACAGAGATAAATCTAGCAGTTTTGCTAAATACGTAACATCCAGTAAGTAAAAGGAGATGTGAAAAGTCTATTAATTCTTTTATAAATATAAATTAATCCCAAGTGTGAGGAAATGGTTCAGCGATTTTCTTGGCATCTGGGTGAAGTCCATTTAGAAGGAGATTGCTAGTTGCCACTTGATACGTTTCATCAGAGTATGTCCACAGTCGTCATAGATGTGACAGTTACTGGATAAATACACAAGTGAAAACATCTCAAGCTGCGCACTTTGACAACTAGCAGGGTATTGAAATTCTACTGCAACTCAAAAAAAAAAAGAAAAGAAACTAACAAAAGTAAGAAATTTAATGTTCAATCTTGATACATTAAATTAATACAGTGGGCCGCAATCCTTTTGAAAGGCCCTGTACTCTGTGAGCCAAAATGCAAGTAGTGTTGATGGAAAAAATGAAGCATTTTTGATTTTAGAATAAGAAATAAATTAGATTCATTCTACAAAGTTATAAAGAATACTGACAAAGAGACACTGACTACTGAGCAGAAAATGAGTATAACCAAGACACTGTGACAGCTATTTATCCCTATCTAATGGCACTGCGAATTGACTGACTCAAGGTGGAATCCAGGCAGTAACATTTTTTTCATAAGATACTGTATAAGAGAATTGCTTCTTATAAACAAAACACTGCTATTTAGGAAAGTCTTTAAGTCTGGCATATTCTGACAACTTGTTACTTGTAAATTGTTCAGTGTATGAACAATGAATTATTAGAGATTCTGATTATAAATTTTCTTTAAACTAAATTTAAAATACAGTGATTGAAAGTTAGACTTATATGTCCAAAAATCTGGGAAAACTGGGAAAAATATACTCTAATCTGTCATGAAATAACAATTATAATTTTTATGAAAATGAAATTTCTAAAATTGAAAATGGCTTTGAAATGTACTTAAAAATCATATAAAGAATTAGAAATGGGAACTTTAAGAAAAAACAAATTATTAGAAATGTATAGGTAGACCAATCCTATTATTATACAGTATTGTCATTTATTGATATAGGGCTAAATATTATTTTTGGCATATTTAGCATTATTTTAGTATAATATTATTTTTCGCATAATGACTAGGTCAACTGAAGTTTCATTAGATTCTACAAAATGAATTTTAACAAATTTGAATCTTGTACTAGAAGCACACAGTACATTTCCCAAATTCATTCATTTCTGTAAGATCATCGAAAAAAAATGTAGCTATTAGTGTATATCTTCTCACTTTATCTTTTCCTGTTTTATGATTTTATAAATAGCTAGTTTATGTATTCAACACTTGGATGCTGAAATATATAAACTGCAATGATTTTTAGTATTGTCTTAGTGTTTGACTTAATTAATTTTCTGCATAATATTATGTTTGCTATTATTTATTTTTTACTGCATAAGAAGTCTGAATTTTCTAAGGTATGAGGTTTTCTGTTGCTTTGGTTCATTGCTAGGCACTCCTGTAAGAAGAGGCCAGGTGCAGTCAGGTGTAATTCCCATTCTGTCCAAACTTGAGCAAAGAGTATACTTGCTTACTCAATATGTGGATATTCTTCTTCTTGGGAGTTGGTATTTTCTGAATGTTGAGATTATCTAATATTGATGAAAGATTATTTAATAGTTACTATATTATGTACCCAATAACAATACACTCAGTTTTTAGCAATGCTGATTATAAAAAATATATATTTAAATAGTCGCAAAAGAAAACTAAAAACATCTCCAAAGATAGAATTTAAATGTGCTGAGTATTATAATCACCTGCTTTTTTCTCTGTAATCATCAAAACCCTAAGCCTTTGTGCTTCCCCTCTGTTGCTAACAATCAGAAGTAGGGACAGGCTGTGGACGCCAAATGGGTGACCCTTGAGAATGGGACCTTTCTACAATTTTATGTCACCTTTTAGTTACTAGACCAGCGATGAAGAACCAGCGTGGTGGCTACCGAAACACAGAGATGGTTTCCCTGCAGCATGTCTACAGAGCAATGGTTTCCGGCCCCTCCTACACCCCAAATCTGACCATTTCAGCACAGGTAGTTTCACGGCAAGCCATTATCATTTGAATCTGGTAACAGTGTTTATTTGTGGTGACTGCTACCCAGAAAGTAGCTATTGTTATTTATTAACAAGTAAGGATATAGCTGTTAAAATTGTTTATTGCTAACTTTAGATAGACATGTTAATAACATTCATCACAGGGAATTTGAACCTGTTTACGATTTATCTTGCTTCTTTGCCTGTCTTTCCTCTCCCCAGCTTCAGGCCCTCTTCTCCTCTTGATTTACAAATTTCCTTTTCACTTATTTCCTTGTGGTTTTTTTCTTTTTTTTCGATCCCTCTCCCCTACACACTGTTCTCCTTATTTGAACGTTTTCTTCCCATTTCCAAAAATCCATTATACATTTTGGTGCTTATTCACACTTTTGATTTCTCAAACCACAGAAACCATGCAAAATTTATAGTGCAGTAAGGGTATAGTTTTATAAATAAAAAATGTATGCGTTTGTGTTTGAAAACAATTGACATTTTCTCAGTGTCTTACTTTTAATACCTAACTATGGAATACCAAAATATAAAGAGAAAAATAAATCTCAAAGTCATCAATGTATACTTAAAAAATAATTATTGTACCTGGAATAACTGCTTTGCTGTTTGCTTGTGTTTTTATTTTTGATCAATTTACTTGTATATTTGAGATATGCATAATGACACATTCATCATGACCAATTGAACCTCTACTGGACTAACTTGATTCTTCTTTTTCCCTCTTTTCCCTTCAACCCTTTTCCCTTCCTTATTTAGCAAAGCTGTGTTTCCAGGCTTCCCCCTTTTGTGCTTTTCCCCCTCCTCCCTTTCTCCACACCACTCCGTAATCTGCCTTCCCTTTGAGCATTTTATTCCCATTTTGTAATATCTGTGATGTGTTTTGTTCCTTAGTTATACTTTCAGTGTCTCACGCCAAAGAAAAATGTGGAATGTACATGTGAACAATAAATTTCTCTCAAGAGTATGGTCACAAACTGCATCAATTTACCTAGAAATCTCTCAGGTTTATCCTTCTTTATGGCAGAGTAGTACCCATTGTATAAAAAACACACATATACTTTATTCATTTGTAAGTTTATGGGCATTTTGGTTGTTTCCAAGAATTGGCCATTATGAACTATGCTACTGTACAAATGGTGTGCATAGATCACTGTGGTATGATGGTTTTGATTCTTTTGGCAAGACATCAATAAGGGAAGTAACTGGGTCATATGAAACTGCTAGTTCTAGTTTTTTGAACAATTTCCATGCTGATATCCACAAGACTTTTACCAATCAACAGTCCTACCAAGAGTGGAGAAAGGTTCCTTTTTCCCCTCTGTCCCTGCAGTATTTGTTAATTGTTGGTTTTTGGATAATATCCATTATTTCTGGGGTGAGATGAAATATCAGTGGTATTTTAATTAGTCTCTCTTAAATGATCAGTGATGTTCAAGCTTTTTTAATATATTTATTTGCCATTTCTAATTCTTCACTTGAACAGTGTGTATTCTTCTCAAATGCCCATTTTTGGAGTGCACCTTTAAATTTGCAGGGACTGACTTTTTTGAATTCTTGTTATACCCTAGCTAAGTTATACCTTTGTCTGAATTAATTTTCCACTCTATTGTTTGTCTTTTCACTTTGCTGCTGTTTTCGTTTGCTGTGCAGAGGGTCTAAATAAAATGAGATCCTATTTGTCACTTCTATGTGATGTTTCTTGCTTGACTAGAGTTTCGTTCATGAAGTCTTTGCCAAAATCTGTCTAAAACTTCTAGCTATTCAATCTTCTAGAAGATTAAAGTTTCTATTATAATATTTGTACTTTTTATATATTTCACTTTAAGTTTAGTGTATGAGGTGACACATGGCCTAGTTTTAGTCTTTCATGTTGCAGAAAGAAATTTTTTCCAGCATAATTTCTTGAGGACTATGCTTTTTCCAGTGAAGGTATTTGGTTCCTTTGTCAAGACAAGGTGATTGAGTGTTTGGTGTTGTTTCTGCATTTTCTAGTGTGTTCCACTGATTCTTGGGCTGCTTTTTTTCCCCAATACCATGCTGTTATTATTACTGTAGGCTCAGAGTAAAATTTGAAGTCAGGGAGTGTGACACCACCTTCTTTCCTTTGGTCCAATCTTTTTTTGTGTGTGTGTGCTATTTTATTTCTTCTGGCTTCAAATGAATTTTGGGATTCTTTTCTCTAAGTATGCAAAGTATGCTGTAGGCATTTTAATCAAGAATGCATTAACTATGTATAACAGTTTTTGGAGCATGACCATTTTCACTCTTGGTTCTTTCTACCCCAGAACAAGGGAAATCTTTTCATTTTTTCTATGCTCTTCAGTCTTCTTTTTTTCTGTGGATTCTAAGTTTCAACCTATAGGTATTTTGTTTCCTTCCATAGACTAAATCCTAAGTACTTAATTTTTTTCCTAATTTCTCTCTCAGCAATTTTGTTATCCATATATAAGAACAATACTGATTTTTGAGTGTTGACTTTGAATCCAGCCATGTAACTGAATACTCTGGGAGTATTTGGGTGACATTTTTGGGGTCTTCTATGTAGAGTGTCCTGTTATATGTAAGTAATTATAATTTAACTTCTTCCTTTACTATTGTTATATCTTTTATTTTATCTTTTGTCTAATATTTGCTCAAGGTGATGTTTCCAGAACTATGTTGAAGAGAAGAGGTGATAGTGGATATTGGTGTCTTATTTCTCATTTCAGAGTGAATGTTTTAAATTTTTATCCATTTAGTATGACATTGGTGGTTGGTTTGCCATAGGTGGCTTTTATCAGATTGAGATAAATATCATCTATCCAAGTTTTGTAGGGTTTTTGTCATGAATGTCAAATGCTTTTGCTGTGTCTATTGAGATGATCACGTGCATTTGTTGCTGGCTCTGTTAATACAGTGTACAGCCGTCACTGATTTGCATATGTTGAACTATTCCACATAGCCTGGATGAATCCTTGGCCTTGATATATGGTCTTCTTGGTGCTCTTCTACATTTTGCCTGCCCATAGCTTATTGAGTATTTTTATACCTGTAGTCATTAGGAAGATTCTCCTGTAATTTTCCTTCATTTTTGGATTGTTTTCTGGTTTGAGTTTCAGGATAATTGTTTCTAAGAGTGAGTTTGGGAGTATTGCTTATTGTTGAATTTCATTAAAGTTTTCAAGAGATAGGGACCAGGGAGATGGCTCAGTGGAATAAATGCTTCCCTGGCAAGCACAAGGACCTGAGTTCAATCCCTGGTTCCACAAAAAACAAAAATAAAAACAAAAACAAAAAGATTTCAAGAGGTAGTGTTATTTAATTTTCATGTGTTTATGTAATTTTGTGGTTTCCTTTGTTGTTGATTTCCAGTTTCATTGCACTATGATCAGCCAATATGCATGCAACAGTATTAGTTTCTTTAAATTTGCTTAATAAGCATTTTCCATGAACCAACATGTGTTTCTTTTGCATAACATCCTGTACGTGAATTAGAAGAATGTGTATTCTGTGGCTGTGGGGTGGAACACTGTGAATATCAACTAAGTTTAATTGTTTCAAAGTTTTGATCAGTTCTGATTTCTTTTTGTTGAATTTTTTGTCTACTGTAGCTATGACTGTGGAGTATTGAAGTCCCCCACTCTAATTGTTTTAGTGCTTATTTGATTTTTCATGTAATTTAGTATTTGTTTTATATAGTTAAATACACCAAAATTTGGCTTTGTGTTGAGAAGTCTACTATAATTTTGATGGATTTCCCTTTATAAGTGAATTATTTCTTTTCTCTATCAGGGTTTAATATTTTCTCCTTGTGATGATTTTCTAAATTTCTTATTATATATGCTGTAGGGCAGTAGTTCTCTTTTTGAGAAAGATTTTTTTCTTTTTTGGCTGGCTCAGTTGCCTTAAGGGCAGGTCTGGTAAGGCACGAGGATCTGGGGATTGAGCCACAGTATCCTGAGCCTGACTGCATTTGCTTAAGCAGGCACTTAAACAACTGAACTAACCAGCAGGCCCCAAAGTTGAGAAGGATTTTTTGGCTTGTTTGCTTTTTTATAATCATGCTAAGTGGAGCTCTATTTTTCTCACTTATCTGTATGTCAATTGTTTTTCATGCTTGGAAACTTTTTGCTATTACTTCTGTGAACAGGTTTTTATGTCATTTGCGTTATCTCCTATTTTTTCATTGACTCATTCTGTCTTATGCTATTCTTCTCTACATAAACCAGCAGCTGTTGGATTGAATTTTCATATTGTCTTGTTATTTTTATGAGCTCTTTCTGTTCATGATCACGGTACAATCCTGTTTTCCAGATTTGTTTGTTTCCTTCTGCTGCATATGCTTTCAGTGAAATTACTAATCTCCTGGCTGTCTTATTGAATCTGTTCCATGCACTACATTTCTTTCCTATGTTGTCATTCATGATACGCATGATCTTCCTAAGACCCTCCACTTTTACCCGTATCTTCTCCAGTTCACTAATTATGACCATTATGATCAACATCTTTGAACTGAACCTGAGCAATTCAACAGCCACATGAGTTTGCAGAATCTGCTACTTTGTTGAACTGGTGTCTTTCTTTGTGGCACCCTCAGTGGTCACCTGCAACTAGCATGCCTCCACAGGTCCAAGTGACACCTTTGACAATACCACTTATGTCTCAGGGGGAAAGTGCCACCTCTTGCCTCCTCCTTCTGTATGGCGGTCCCCTTCTTTGCTCTGCCTGTGTCCTGGGGACTCACTTCTCTCATCCTTCTCTTCCTCACCTTGCTCATTCCTGCATTTGGGTTCCAAATATTGGAGGAGCTGTTTCCCTGCTGCTCATCATTTTCCCACCTTACCAGAACTTCTGTTTGCTTGCTTGTTTATTTATTTATTTATTTATTTATTTATTTATTTATCTTGTACCAGGGACTGAACTCAAGACCATACATTTGCGAGGCAGGCAATTATGCCACTGAGCTATTTCCTGGGTCTCTGTTTGCTTCTTTTGAAAGATATTAAACAAAACTCTAATAACACGACAATTCATAAACTGATTCATTTTGAGAATAGCCAAGTGCTAACAGGTGCGTTTTATTTGTATATCTTATATCTTTACAGATGTATCATCCTACTTCTTTCAGAGTTTAAAGTTGGTCCTATACAGATAGGTGATAAATATTTTTATTTCTTAACCATTAGCTCTTTGGAAGTTAACGAAAGAGCAGCCTTTAAAGAAAGCATCAGAACATTTAGTACTCCTCTTAGTGGTTTATTACTCTAGTATTGATGATATCTTTCCAATATCCTGAAAACAGATAGTACCTTAACTATAATCTTGTAAAATAACTTCATTTTAAAAAAACACATAAGGAAACATATATTATGGGAAATTTTTACTAAGTGAAAAATAACTTTCAAAATTTATTATTTTCACAGAAATGCAGCATGATTTTATAAGGTCATGCTTATTTCTAGCTCTCTTACATATTTAAATACCAGAGCATCGGATGTATGTAAGGGATAGTCGCTCACCATTTGATGTGACTCACATCACATATTTTTCATTATTTTCTCCTCTATTTTCATGATGCTATTTCTGTTCTAAATATATTTCGTCATTACAGTATAAATTTGCTTAATTGGGAAAACCATTTAGCTCCAATCTCTTCTTAATTGAAAGTATGTGAGATATAAAATAACAAAACGGAATGCACCTTTGAAATTCTCTTTTATTTCTTCTTAGCATAAAAGAGCACTCAGACAGTATGATCAGTATAATAGCTTCAAGAATATATTAAAACACTAAAACCTGTAGGGACATATAAATAATGACACTATATTGCAAAGATGTAAATTTGATGATCAGTAATGTATTTTATTGGGTAATTCTTCTTAAAAGAATGAAGAAAGAACATGCATATATTAAGCAATTTAAGTGTTAGTACAGAAATTGCAATAGTACCTGACTCTTTAAACTGTCATATCTTTAATATATTATGAAGGAGAATTGTTACAATTATTTTAAAATGTGCATTTGGACAATATGCTCAAGATTTAAAACAACACGAGG
Organism: Ctenomys sociabilis; assembly: GCA_004027165.1. Taxonomy (NCBI): domain Eukaryota; kingdom Metazoa; phylum Chordata; class Mammalia; order Rodentia; family Ctenomyidae; genus Ctenomys; species Ctenomys sociabilis. Next base: position 28,862 of record PVKA01013722.1, on the reverse strand, counting down.
TTACAACTTTAAATATTTCTAAATAACATATATGTACATATATATCCATACATATGTATATATGCACAAGCCTAATTATAAAATTCAGATAAATAAAACCTGAAAAAAGACATATGAAGAGAGATAGGACCAAGCATCCTACTTTCACATCATCTCCCTCTGCTCTGCCTGTTCTGTTTTATTTCTGCTCTCAGGTCTGCATGCTGTCTCTTTTCGTTCTGGGATGTGCGGAGCTTATCCTTTGCCGCTGGGCTTTCCACTAGCTTGCAGATGTTTTCGCCCGTCATACACCTTATCCAGGACACTTCTAGATGCAAACCTGCAGATCTTGCACTTCTACCTGAGAACTTTCTGAGTCATAATGTACAGAATCAACACTTTCCATGTCAGCCACACACATTCAACTGTCCTCTTTCTTTATCGTCTATCTTCCCTTTAAATACTTCAAATTTTACTGTGATATTTTTCATACCATTTGTCTTGCTCTCTTGCTCATTATTCTCAATTTTTGCTTATCTTTTTATTCCACTAGAATATAGGTCCATATAAAGTTTTAATATAGCAAAGGTTTTGCAGAATTATCCAAATATCTGCAATAGAATTTACACTCAAATAACTGTAACGTGAATAAACGAATCAATCCAACAAAAAATACAACTGAAAAATACTCAGAGTTTATGTTCAACATGCAAATGCCTCTACACTGGACGTTTTTCTTATATTCAGGATTTGATACAATTTAAGCAGTTCAGTACATCAGCCATATTCACTAATTTTCTTTCTTTCTTTATGCATTTAGCACAGGGTCTGCAGGCTCTCCCCGCCAGATCAGATTCACTGATCCTCCTGCTTTCAGCCTCCCAAGAGCTGCGATTACAGGTGCGGGCCACCACGCCCAGTCTTGTTTGTTGTCTCAGCGTGCCCCGGGGGTGGAACAGGCACGGCACACCAGGTATGGAGCCCTGGTCCTAGAATTTTCAATATATTTTCAGACTCCAATGCGCCCACTTTTAGTAGCATACTACTATGCAAAATGTAAACTATTGAAAAACAGTGGATGAACAAGCCTTTCATTTTAATATGTTTTGATCAATCGAGTAACTAGAACTATTCATTCAAGTAGAAGTCTTTAAGCACTGTAATCATGGATCAATAGATACTAAATTATTTTCCATGCAAACGATTCCATAGTAAGTGTATAATTTCCAGTCTTACTTCAATGTTATTTATGGTAAATATGATGCCGAATCTTTTTTGACATGGTTTTGAAAAATAATGTAATATTTTATAAGATTGATATGGTAATGCAAAGTAAATGTTTGAATGTAAGACTTGAGATGCCAAAATTTGTGAGCATTTTAATAGGATGAGTTCTGATAGCACATGCAACGCAAGCGCAAGCAGCCTATCCTTGTAGCTGATTCATCCACGGTTTTTAAGTGTAAGATATGAATAGGCGGAGTAGATGCGAATATAATATTTTTGACAAAAATTTCTTCCTTGCACTGCATATATTTACAGATGAGAGATTTTGGCTATGTATGTTTGTTTGTCAAATATAAACATGCTTATTAGAATAGAAATATAAGGGACTTTTTTGTACTTTTTATTATTATTTTTAAAGAATACAAAATAGTGATAGAAGAAAATAACATTATACATGATTTCACTAAACAAAGTAAGAGGAATCAAACAATGCTGTATTACATGATGCCATGTGAAAATTAGTTTTTCAGATTACCAGATATAAACGTGTAAGTTTTGTTTCAAAAAAAAGAAAACAATAACTAAGAAGTTATAAGAAATTAAAGAGAGGAAAAAAATCAGAGTAAAATAAATTGTAAGAATTAACTGCTCCTTTCTTTTTTTATATATTCATACAATTAGAATTCTCAAAGTAGAAAGGAGTAGGCAATAAATATTTAAAGATTTAAAATTTCTGAATTTAATTCAATTTATAATACCATATTTCCAAGAAAAAGGAACCTTTTGCACAAGAAATTTAAATAAAATCATACCAAGATACACAAAAATGAAATTGTCTAAAACTTATTAAAAAGAAAAAAATAGTTAAGGCACATACATAAAAAATATTAGCTCTGGAAGAACAAAATTAAATAGCATCTTATTGCACATTAGAAAGAAAGAAAAAAGAATCAAGTGTGTAGTAAACTGGACTATTAAAGGACTGAAAGAAAAAAAAAGATCTATCCTCTTTGAATTTTATACTTAGCAAACATACCTTTGAAAACTAAAAGTAAAATATTTTCTAGTTATACAAACTTGAAATATTTTAATACCTCTAAGGCATAGCATATAGGAAATAACAAAGAGCATAATTCAAAAGGCATGAGAAGTTGCAATATGCTCCTAGATGAACAATAAAGAGCTCTCAAAGTGATAGTTATGCAAGACTATATAAAATATATTAAATGAACCCTTATTTAAAAGGTCATTGTAGATTTCTATGAAACAGTACCAATCTTATGTTGTGTTATACATGTATGTCTTTTTCATATATATGTGTGTATGTGTTTATGAAGGACAGGGAAGAAGTAATATAAAGTCAACAAAAAATGGAAATACACTTTTTAAAGTTTCTAATTCTAGGAGAAGATATCATATGATGTCTTTAGATAAGTTGTAATTCAAAGATACAGTATAAACCTTAAAGCAAAAATTAAGATTAAGCAATATTCAGAAAATTAAATACTGATGAATTAAAAATTAAATGTTTCAAAACAATTGAACTAGGAAAAAGTTTTCGTGATATTAAAGAAATACTAACATAAATGCTGGAATGACAAATAAGTGACCATCACTTCTGACAGTTTGGGGATAGGCTATCACACAAAAGTTCCACTGTGCTGTGGATATGAATAAGGAACATGACACTTATGGGACCAGGTGTCACTTGTGGGACTGAGCTACAGCTATTTCCTTGAAATCCACCCTGTAGACTCATATGGAATCTTGAATCATAGGGTGCAAGAGAAGTCCATTTTTAGAATGTGCTGATGGAAATATTTTGCTGCTGTATACAAAACAATAACTGAAAGACTACTATTGTATACATCTTCTGTGTGTGTTTGCCCTATTTGGTGGGTTCTTCCCATTCTCATTCATGGGATTGTGATCATTTTGCTCCCTCTCTAGAACATCATTTAGTAGTCTGTGTAGGCTTGGCTTTGTCATCATGAAATTCTTTAGCTGTTCTTTCTCATGGAAGTATTTCACTTCTCCATTATACTTGAAAGAGAGTTTTGCAGAGTATGTCAGTCTGGGTTGGAATTTGTTTTCTTGCAAGACTTGAAGTACTTTGCTCCATGCTATTCTTGATTTGATGGTTTGTGAAGAGAAATCTGCTGTTATTCTGATGGGTTTTCCTTTAAATGTGATCTGTTTCTTTTCTTTAGCAGCTTTTAGTATACTGTGCCTGTGCTGAATTTCTGGAATCTTGATTATTACATGTCTGGGAGTGGTTTTAATTAGGTTTATGTTATTTGGAGTTCTATGTGCTTCAGTTACTGAATGTCAGATTGTTGCCCCATATTTGGGAAGTTTTCTGCTATTACTTCTGCACATATTCTTTTTATATCATTTGTATTGACTCCTTCCTTCTCATTGATGCCTATTAGTCTCACATTGTTCATCTTTGCATGGTCTTCTAGGTGTTGAATTATTTTTTCCTGCAACCTAGTTGTTTTTAAGAGATCTTTGCTTACTTTTTCACTAGCTGCAATGGTGTTTTAAGGTCAGAAAGTCTATTTTCACTTTCACTCAAACAGGTTTGCCAGCTTGTTATTGAGGTTTTAATTTCCTGTATATCACTTTGGATCTGTTTCATATATTCTATTTCTTTCCTATATTGCTTATTCAAGGATTCCCAATTTTTATATTCTACTCTATTTTTTATCAGTGTATTCTTTAGTAGCATTTAGTACTCCTTTGATTATAGTTATCACTACATTTTTTTACTTTGGAAATTATTTCTGACCTGACTTCTATAACTTTCTGCAGTTATTTCTTTACTTCCAATGCTATTATTTCAGAGATTTCAGGTGTGTGATTTCCAATTTCCTCTATGCTAGTGTTTTTTGCATTTGTACTGGGTGGACTCGGGGCTTGAGACTGCTTTTTGTTCCTTTTCTTTGTCATTTTGTATACTTTCGATCTTTGGTGTAGAGCTTAGATAGAGTTATTTACCTTAGCCCCAGGTCCGGATCTAGGAAGTTCAGACTCCTCCAGGTGGGTGTGGCGTTGGTCTGGCTGCTGTGCTCCACTTCCTGCTGCAGCCTGGCCCAGGAGCCCTTTGTGTCACACTGGCAAGATGTTCTGCTCCTGAATCAGCTGGGTAGGTCTACCCTCTAGCCTCTTTGCAGGGAGTTATGCTGAAGGGTTCCACACTGGGCCTGTGCTCTGGGTCTATTCAGGGTCCTGAGGCCCCTGGGCAGTCTCCAAGGAACATTTTCAAAAGGTAAATGTAATACATTCCTACATAAAGAAACTAAATTCTAGCGCAAATACAGAAAGTCAGTTTTTACTTGAAAAAAATTAGTTACAACATGCATGAATAAATTAGCAACAAAATTAAGAAAACTGCACATAATTTTGAAAGCATAAAACGTACTGCTATAAATAAATATAGCTTATTATTCTGCTTAAGAGTGCTTTTTCATGTTAATTTAATGTATATTTAATTTGAAATCTTGACTTTAAATATTAAGTGATATATTAATGTATTGTTTATTAATTAATAGTAAATGTGTTTGCCATAACCTGTTACTGTGATCTCTGGAAATAAAAATATTTTTGAAATTAGTTCTGTTTCTTCTATTTTGTCATACCTCAGGGTATGTAATAAATTCTTCATTAAATTATTTTTTATGTTATAGCAATATATTTGTGAAAGAAATTGAGCATTTTCTGCAGTTCTTAAATTATATAAATGGATTATATAAATGTGTCAATTAAATAGGTCCTTTGTTTTACATATAACACATCAAAGATTGCCTTTTATATCAAAAATGACAAGAAGTATGTCTTAGAATTCTGGTTTAAATAGCATATTACAACTAATTTAGTTTTTAAAAACAGCACTCTTCTCTTAGAAGTTGTGATCCTAATTGGATGACACTCGACTAAAAAATCAACAGCTTGCCACAGTTCTATGGTTTTTCACTGCCCTGAGAGAGAAACTATATATTTCCAGCTTGTAGTGGTAATCTGATTTTTTTGGCAGGGAGGGGACTTCTATTTGCTGAAGTCCAAATTATTTCATTTTTCAAGATGAAATAGAATAAATTTATCTCATGTTATCCCACCTACTTGATTTATCGACTTCTAACTTTTGTCTCCATTTTTTACTTGAAAGTCCTTTATAATTATAGCAAATGGTTCAGGATAATCTATAATATTCCCACCTCATGATGAGTACCATGAATATGCACTAATAATTCCCCTAGCATGTAACATAACACATTTGTAGGAATTGGAATCATGAGGCTTTTCTTTTTCATTTTTACCATCTACTGATTTTCATCTAATTATTGCTATGCTCATTTTAAAATAAATTTCTGATAGTATCATAGAATATCAATCCATATCAAAGGCATATGAGTTTGAATTTCTTAACATTTATAAAGAATAAAAGTGTTAGTAGCAGTATATTGTGAAGCACAAACTTTATATGAAGGCCAGACTTTAGGACATATTATGAAATTAAAAGTTTTGAAGCTGTCTGGTACTGAAGACAGGCAACAAGATCAATAATGAAGTAGATTTTCGTGAGACATACTCAAATATATTTGAAATTTGTACATTGCATATAGACTATGAACGGATAAGAAAATGAGAGTGTTCAATATACAAAAATAGAATCATTACACATTAGCCAGAAATTAATTTAAGGCATACTGACTTTACCATAAAAAATAACTAAAAAATTTCAGTGGAAAATGTAGACAGACAATAAAATTATCATTATTAGTTTCCTCCTGATTAAATGGAAAAAAGATGTTTTACAAAAAACTGTTTGTAAAGGTTAATAATCAAATAAACATTTGAACACACGTAAAGGAAATTCAACTATTATTAGTATTTTGTGGACTCACTAAAGACTAATGAGTTTGAGTTTTCCTACCAAAAATGAATATGTTGAAGATCTAACTGCCTCAAGTTACAACATGATCTTTTATGGAAATAACATATTGGGATATGTAATTAGGTAAGATAAGGTCAAACTCTCAGAGCATGAGCCTTTCCTTCTATGAGTAGGATCCTCATTTAAGGGGACTTTGGACCCAGATATGCACCTATTGAACTCATTTTGTTAATATCAGAGCAGAAATTGCATGATAACAAGGTAAGCCAAGGCACATCAAGGATTTGTAGTCAATTGTAAGTAGCTAGGCAAGAGGAAACAAAACAGATTTGCTTAAAATCCCAAGAGAAAACCAACCATGTTTATTCCTTAGCTTTGGCTGTCTATTCTCAGAACTGTAAGCCAGCAAGTTTAGTTTAATAAGCTTCTGTTTATTATGCTCTCAATTTATACTACTACTATCAAACTAATACGATCGTTAAAACTTTGTTATTCAGGGAATTTTTGTCTAAGAAAACACTATATCTGTTTACTGGCTAAGTGGAATATTAGAAGTTTTATGTATGATAAACTATAAATACTGAAGTATACTAACATAATCCTTATGCTGAGTATACTATTTTTCTTAAAATGAAAATCACAGGAAGAACATTGTCTATTGAGTCTTTCTTCTAATGTTCTTTTCTTAAACATATTTTATTGTGTAGAAGAACAATGATACAATTATAAAATATAAAGGAGAAATTACACTATTATAAATATTGGGAAACATTAAATATTTAGTCTAATACATTTAGTTATTTTTAAACTCCCCTTTCATTGCATATAAGAATGTTTTGAAAATATATAATAAAGTATTTCATTTAAAATAATTTTCTGATTTAGCCAATTTTCATGAAACACGAGTCAAAAACAAAGAAAAATCATAATATTATATCAGTTCACCCTAAATAAAATGACTATGAGGTAAAAGAGTTTTTTAAAAAGCTGATAAAAATGCAGAGAAAAATGAATTCTTATAAAAAAATGTTGGTGATGTTTGTTAGTATAGGTACTAAAGTAAATACTATGGAGTTTTTAAACAAAGTAACATGGAAATCACCATATGTCGAGCATTGTCCTTATTGGGTAGATATCCTAAGGAAATTAAATCATTATGTCACAGAGGGCATAAGCTGTCAGGCTTATTCTAGCCCTATTCACTGTAGTGAAGAAATAAGGTCAAGCAGACTGCTGTGCAGGGAGGAACAGATAGAGAAGCTGTGCTTTACACAGACAACAGAATATTTTTCAATCGTAATAACAGTGGGAATGCAGTCACATGCTGCAACATGAGAACTAGGGAAAATTAATTATCTTAAGTGAAATACTGGGCAGAGAGAAACAATAACTCATATTCTCATTTATTTATATAAGAAAACTAGTGTAGTAGATACTAATGTGATAGTCCTAGGGGTCTAGGGCACGTAGGGGGTGCAAACCACAGGAAGGTTAGATAGCGAGTACCAACATATAATTCCATCTAAACAACTAGTTCCAGTGTAAGATAGCCCTAAGCATAACTAGTACGTGATTTATTATCTTCATTTAAAAAAACCGAATAAAAAGGTTTCCAAGCTTCATAGCACATAGCAGAGATAAATATATGAGGAAGTGCTGATGCTTAATACCCTGACTTTCATCATTATACATTGTATGTGGCACATTCTTTTATTTGTTAAATTATTTATGTATCATGCATATGTGTAAATGGTATGTGCCAATACAATAAAAATGAGTACACTGAAATTTTTAAAAATGGAAGATATAAAATTAATGTGTGTGGCACTAGAACTGCAAAATCAGCTGATGAAAATGAACTCACTTCATGAGTCAGCACCCTTAAATCAAGAGGCTGAACAGGCTAACGTAGGGAGATCATAAGGGTGAGACCCGCTGACGTCCCTAGTGAGATTCTATCTCAGAATAAAAAGTTAATACAAAAGGCTGGAGTAAGGACACAGGTAAGTGCAAAGCCAAAGTAACACAAATAGATAGTGTGTGCATGTGTACACACAACTACAAACCCTTCCGAAACAGCAAGAAAAGAGGTCCATGACATGGAGAACCACAATGCAATTAGCACTGCTGCTCATGAAAAGGAGTGCAAGCGAGAAAGGAGAGAAGTATTCTTATACACTGAGTAAGATATTCTCAGTGAGTGTGATCCACCAGGATTATGGGTGTGAGTGCTTCTGGGATTATGAGTGTGAGTACTATTCCCAGCTTGGGGTGGATAACCTGAAACATGTATATATACTCAGGTCATATTTTAACTTCATAGACACACACACACACACACACACACACACACACACACACATGCACAACACACACATCTGAAAAGGAACTAAAGCAGAGGGCCACCCAAATATCTCAGTGGATTAATGCACCTGCAAGCAGGTGCAGGCGCAGGAGTCAGGGGTTGGATCACCTGGCCTACTGTGCTGGTCCCACCCTTGGGGTGTACTGAGATGGCAATTGAGACTGGGCATGGTGGCATAGCTCTTGGGAGGCTGTAAACAGGTGGATCACTAGGAGTCTAATCAAGTAGTGAGACCCTGAACATCCTGCAGACCCTTTTCTAAAATACAAAAAAAAACCCCAACAACAACAAAGAAAACCTGAAGCAGATAAGCACTATTTCTGCTAAGAAATAAAGAAAATATTCATGCTAATTTTGCCTAAACCAAGCAAGCAAAGAATGTATTAAAATTATTAGCTATGAAATAAACAATATATACACAGAAGTCATTATCTATCAAAGTTTTCTTTCCTGAGTGAGATAGAATTAAAGATGGCAATAGTAGATCTGACTTCTAAATACATTAGAGCATGTAAAAGTAGAGAAAATATACAAAGCTTCAGTAATGGAAAACAGATATAGAAATTTTTGTTTATTGTTTGAGACAGTGTCACACTGAGTGACTCAGTTGCCCAGGCTGTGCTGTACCTTGCGATAGCCTTGCCTTAGCTTGCCAGGTAGCTGGGACTCCAGGACAGCACAACTCCATCCCCCTAGAGACGGCAGACTTTAGTCTATAAATGAAGCCTGATGGTAGTAGACACTTTTTACAGTGGGTAAAATATGTTGTTATGGTTTGTGTCTAGCTCCCCCCCCCAAGCCTCATGTAAGTCATTGGGTGGGTTTCTAGAGTTTGTGATTAACTTGTGATCAGCCAGGATTATGGGTGTGAATGCTTCTGGGATTATGGGTGTGAGAGCTACTGCCAACCTGGCACGGATAAACTGAATTTCAGGGAGACAGACTTCTCTGTAGCCATTGTTACTGCAACTCCTCCCTTTGCTGTTTTTCAGCCTTCTACTGTCATGAACTGCTGCCCTCTGCCATTATTGTTCTGCCTTGAGCCAGCTGAGTATGGACCAAAACTTCCTTAACTGTGGGCTACATAAACCTTTGCTTCCTTTATTTTGAGTGTCAGGTATTTGTCCCAGCAATGAGAGAAGAGCAACTGAGACATACGCAGATCAGAAAACAGATTTTCAGACTGGAGGAACATACCATCTAAAAGACACTGTGTATCTGGGCTCATGTAAATTAAAAATAGATAGTGAAAATCATTTCATTCAGACTCTAAGGCACTCTACACTGGCTGTACCAATTGCATCTAAAGCAAATTTCAGAATGAGAGGAGTTTTTGGACATAAAAAGGGTCAAGACATCATGATAAAATGGGGCCAATCATTCAATGAGACATAGCAATCATGAGGTTGTGTGCACCTAACAGAAACATACCCAGGTATGAAGACAAAAAGCAATAAGACTGCCAGGAGAAATAAACAAATCCAGAGTTACAACTGGAGATTTCAGTGGGTTCTATGCCATTATTAATAGATCCAGCAGGCAGAAAATCAATAAGGATACAGTTGAAGTGAATCTTACCATTAATCTACCGGATCTAATTGACATTTATAGACTGGTTTATCCAACAGCAGCCAACGGCACATGCATCTCAAGCTCACATGGAACATTTACCAGGAAAAACTACATCTGGGCCATCAAACACTCAACTAATTTAAAGGAACAGAAATCTTATAAAGTGTCTTCTTAGAACACAATGATCTAAAACTAGAGGTCAATAAAAGAAAGATAACTGTAAAAATTCAAACTATTTGGAGATTGATCAACATGTTTTGAATAGGAAAGAATCAAAGAAGTCTCAGAAAAAAATATGAGCACAAATTGAATGTACAGCATATATATATTTTATATTAGCATTATAATTATTCAGTAAATTTAAAATTAAGAAAATATTAATGGATTGATATTACTCAGTGATAGAGCTATTGCTTGTGTTCATGGGTTTAATCACCAGCACTACTAAAATCTAAAATTAAAAAGGAATGAAGTTTTAAAAAGTTGATATAGCTAATATATTAGGTAGAAGATTTATATGATCTGAAGAGAAACCAGAGCATTTTAATAATAATAAAAGTTATAAAAATATAATAAAATGTTCTTGATTAAAGAGTACTAAAAATGGAATAGAGGGAACAATAAAAGTATGAATACAGGGCTGGCCAGATAGTTTAGCAGGTTAACCCACCTGCGTAGGCAGGTGCAGGGACGAGGGTTCGATCCCTGGTGTGAGGTGTTGGAACTAACCCAGGGGACACTTGAGACTTGGCATGGAGGTGCCTGCATAATCCCAGTGCTTGGCAGGCTGAAAACAGGAGGATCACTGTGAGTCTTATCTGTGTAGTGATACCCTGTAGAACTCGTACTAAATACATAAAAAAAGCATAAATAGAAAGTGAATAAATGGCAAGGTATTGCTAAGTATAAAAATATCAATAATCATTAAATGAAAACAACCTGAAAGCTGTAGGTACAAGGAAAAATTTTTAAGAATATATACAAAAATTTGTATTCAACTATATTTTCTCTTCTATTCTCTCTCTTCACATATATAACTAAAATCAAATTAAAAGCATAATAACAATGGAGAAACATATAAAACTAATACTAATCAATGGATAATAATATGATATATGAACATAAAGCAGCAAATTAAGAGAAAATAATACTATAAAGGTTAAAGAAGCTTATTTCATAATTAAAAATATTAATTAACAGAGAGAACTTGGAAAATAATTTTGCAACTGTAAACAGAGGTTCAAAATCAACAACTACATGTGAAAGCAAGAAAAAAATGATGCCACCCATGCAATTCTCCCAACTGATAATAGAAAAATATTCAATTGCAATTGATATCCTAGCAGGTTACTGGTAGAAATTAATGTAATTCTAAAAGTTATAATACTGACCTAAAGTACAAAGCCTATCATAATCACAGGAGTATTGAAAATGGAGGAACAAAGTGTTCAAAGGGATTTACTAATTGTACATATAAGGAATTTATATATGTATATATCAATTTCTTATAATAATCTCAGAACTATAGTAACAATAAATTCTTATTCACTATGATAGTATAAATTGCTATATTATTCATGAAAATATAGAAAATTTAACAAACATTTATTTTACTTGGCTCTACATTTCAATAATTTTAAAATTCCCCAGAGCTGAACAAATAGCTCAGTGGATTAAAATTCCCCTGTGTCTTTTTGTCTAAAAGTGTAATGTGATTTTCTATGAAGACACAACCAATAAATTTAGCAATTATCATTACTAATATGATCCAAATACAACCCACCACTAAATCATATGAATATCTCAAGGTATAAACTTGTTTACATTTACTTTGAAATGCTAAATACCTTTTAAATGTCTTTGGAATGTTAAGCTGTTGGGAGCCACAGAAGCAGGAATTTGGTCAAATGCCTTGGGCAGGACAAAGCTCCAGTACTTGAGGCAGCCAAGCTACCTCAGTCTTAAAAAGGCATCCTGCCTGGTTTGAGTCACCTATTAGTCACTAGGCAACCTTGTGTCATGTGACACTAACTTTGCAAAAGTATAAACATCCCTACTGCAGTTCTGGGGGCTGTTAGCCAATAAGGAAACAGGGTAACAACCTAAACCAGCTCTTGTCTTCTTGTCTATATTTTCTTCATTCCTTCCCCACTTCTCCCCAGGTATGGGGGACACCAATATGTCCCCACTGTAACAGATCAAGTGCATTTCATGCAATACCTGTGGAAAACTATTAGGTTACCTTATGCTTCCTGTTTGTTATGGGTCTTTAACATAGAAGCCAGACCAGAATCCAATATTAAAATTTATGAGCCTTTTTTATGGGGCCCAGGACCCCTTGACCATACTCATGCTGGAGAGGACAAACAGTAAGAAGCCTTAGAAAACTAGAGGTTTTAAAACTAGAAACTGCTTCCTGTTTGGCAAACAAATTTTTCATTTAACACAGAACAGTACCTTTACTGACAGTATGATCATTACTCAGCATACATTCTTTCTGGGAGGATTGTTTAGTTCTTGTTTAATGTGCATCTGCATTGCTATGGTGTTGACGACCACAGTAACACTTTCCAGCTGGTGAGCAACACCTTAGTTATTTTGCATAGTTAGAAACATTTTGACCTTTACTTTGATTTATTTTGTAGGTCTATTCTGGGAGCTCTCAGTCTGTTGATGATTTATCAATGGTACACCAAACCTCCTTGTGGTCTTACAAGAAAGAAGGGTCACAGAAAGTTGAGGAAAAAAAAAAAAAAAAAAGAGAGTTGAGCAAAGTAATTTTTTATATTTAGTTTTACATTAACTCATCACATTGTTTTCTACTTCAAGGAATGGCTGCTTAGTAACAAGTAACTGGCTCCCTCTCCTTTCTAATCTAATTCCTGTAAACATACTGAGCTTAAGATGTATCTTGTAAAAACAGCTTGCACAACAAGCCTCCACATGGGCAAGTTGCACATATCACTAAACCCTTTTGTCATGTGAGTTTTTTCTTTAAAAACTGATAGCTGCTTGTGTTGTAAGCAGCTGAATTAAATAGAAATATTATAGGCAGTCAGACAGAGCCAGGTCCCCAAGGAGACAAGATGGCAGACAAGATAACTTTGCAACTTGAAAAGAAAGATACTCCTATATGGGCTTCAAGACAAAAGAGGAAGCACACCTGGCTGCCAGGCTCCTCTCTGGAGAGCTCCCTCTAAGGCCCCCGCCCCTAATACCTCTGAATGAGTGAGAACTTCTAAGACTCTCTTGGCCTGATTTACCCCAGCCTGGGCCACTCATCCCCGTGAGTGTGTGGGACAACTTCCAGCTTCCCTACACGCCACCTACAAGAGGCCTCCAGAGCAAAACTCAGGCACCTGCATGAGTGAGACACTGTACTGCTCCCCTGAGACACCTGCAACCCTCCGGAGCCGCTGCCCCAAGCCAGCCAAGCAAGTGAGAACTTTTGTGAGTTTCTTGCCCCTAGTCCAGCCCACCACTGTCCGGTGAGTATGTGGGAGAGCTTCTACACTCCCTGGTGCTCCTTGGACAAGGGGCACAGCAGAAGGGTAACACAGGCTCACTGTTGTGCCAGAGGGGAAAAACAGGTTCACTTCCCAGGGCTGCAGCAAAAAGGAGCTGAACACAACAGCTAGACCCAGGCCAGGCATAAATGGATAAACTCAAACTTAATTGATCTGCACCCAAATCACATTACGTGCTAATGTTATAACTGCACCAAAGCTCTACACCAAAGGTCAGAGGTCAGTGCTATACAAAAATGACAAAGACAAGGACTAAAATGAAATCTCAGGCCTTGAGCCCACCCATGATAAGTGCAGAGGACACTAACTCAGCTGAAATGAATGAACTATCAGCAGGCGAAGCAAAGAAACAACAGCAAAAAGGTATAGAGAAACTCAGAGCAGAATTAAAGCTGAAATAAAAAAAAGAAATTTTTGAATACATAGCATCAGAAATAAAGAATCTAAAGCAGAAACATATGAGTGAAAACCAATGCCCACCCAGGACAAGTGCAGAAAGCACTAGCTCAGCCAAAATGTATGAATCAACAGCATTGCAAGCAAAGAAACAACAGCAGAAAGAGGAAGTCAGAGCAAAAAAAAAAAATTTCTGAAAGAAAAAGAAATCTCTGAAATCATAGCATCTGAAGTAAAGAATCAAATATGGACATGTATAGAGGAAACCCAATTTCAAAAAAACTCTACAGTAAAAGAATTAATAACTATCTCTAAGAAGACATTGATAAAAAATAGAGGAGACTGGAAATATGACAAATTTGTTGAAAGAGCAATACAGGAAAGAAATAGATGCCATGAAGCAGAGTCAAAGAGATATAGAGGAACTTAAAATCTCAATCACAAGTCTACAAAGCTGTTTGAGTAAAAGCGAAGACAGGGTTTCAAATCTTGAGGATGTTGGTGCAGCTAGTGAAAAGGTGACAAAGGATCTCTTAAAAACAATGAGAATGCAGGAAAAAATAATCCATCACCTGTAAGATGATGACAAGATGAAAAATGTGAGACTAATAGGCATCAATGAGAAAGAAGGAGTCAAAACAAATGATATAAAAAGAATATGGGCAGAAATAATAGCAGAAAACTTCCCAAAGGTGAAAAACAATCAGACATTCAGGTAACCAAAGCATACAAAACATCAAATAACTTCAACCCAACTAAAAACAAACCAAGACATATAATAGTCAAAATCCCATAAATCCAGCACAAGAATAGTATACTAAAGCCACTAGGAAAAGAAGCAGATGATATTAAATGGAAAACCCATCAGAATTACTGCCAACTTCTCTTCAAAAACCATGAAGGCAAGGAGAGCATGGAGCAGAGTTCTTCAAATCCTGTATGGAAAGAAATTCCAGCCCAGACTACTATACCCTGCAAAACGCTCTTTCAAGATTGATGGAGAAGTGAAATACTTCCATGATAAATAACAACTAAAGAACTTCATAATGACAAAGCCAACCCTACACAGGCTACAGAAAGATGTTCTAGAGAGGGACCACAAGGACCAGACCAGAACAAGCCCATCAAATGGGGCAAACAATTAAACACAGGAAAAAAGAAGTAAGCAACAGCAAATTAATAACATGTCAATCCTAAGTCAACACATCTCAGTTATAAAAAATCAATCTAAATGGACTCAATTCACCAATTAAAAGAAATAGAATGGCACAGTGGATTAGGAAACAAAATCCAATATGCTGTATACAAGAAACACACTAAACTCATAAGGAATTCATAGGCTCAAAGTAAAAGGATGGAAAACAATACTACATGCCCTAGCACCTCAGAAAAAAACAGGAGTAGCAAATCTGTTCTCAGACAGTCTCAACTTCAAACCAAGTAGGATCAAATGACACAAAGAAGGCCACTATATATTAGTCAGGGGAAAAATTCAAGAAGAAGAGGTAACACTCATAAATATCTGTGCACCAAATACAGGAGCACCCAACTATGTAAGACAAATCTTAATGGACATGAAAAATCTAATATTCAATACCACAATCTTAACAAGAGACCTTAACACCCCCTTATCTCAAAAAGATAGGTCAACCAGACAAAAATTAGCACAGAAGTAGTAGAGCTGAACGAGAACTTGGAACAAATGGACTTCGTGGACATATACAGAGTGTTCCACCCAAAGACAGCTAAATACACATTTTCTTCAGCTACACATGGGTCATTTTCTAAAATAGAGCACATACTACTCCATAGGTCATGCTTAAGTATATACAAGAAAGCAGAAATTATCCCATGCATATTATCTGACAACAGTGCAATGAAACTGGAAGTAAACAACAAAAGAAACTATAAAAATCCCCTGAATACATGGAAATTATACAACACTCTAGTCAGCAATCAGTGTGACACAGATGAAATTAAACAGAAAATTCAACAATGTCTACAATTCAATGAAAATTCAAGCACAACTTATCAGAATTTATGGGATGTGATGAAAGCAGTTCTCAGAGGGAAAAATCATAGCTATGAACTCACATATTAGGAAAACAGAATGGGAACAAATAAACACCCTAATGCTGCACATCTGACGTCTAGAAAAGGAATAGTAAACCAAATCCAGAGCCCAAAGAGAGGAAGAAATCATAAAGATGAGAGTAGAAATACATTCAATTGAGATGAAGAAAACAGTTCAAAGAATTAATGAATCAAAAAGCTGGTTTTTTGAAAGACTAAATAAAATTGATAAACCCCTAGCTATCCTCATCAAAAAGAGGAAAGAAGATTCAAATATAAGCAATAAGGAATGAAAAGGGTGACATCACCACAGACCCAGTAGAAATTCAAACGATTCTCAATAGCTGCTTTGAGAATCTTTATGGTCACAGAATAGAAGACACAGAAGAAATGGACAGATTCCTCAAAAGGTACAAATCATCAAAACTGAATGAAGAAGATATAAAAACCCTCAATAACTCAACAACAGCCAATGAAATATGAGACATGATAAAAATCCTGCTGACAAAATGTCCAGGTCCTGATGGCTTCACAGCTGAATTCTACAATAAATTTATAGAAGATACAAGCCCTACACTCCTCAAACTCTTCAATAAAATTGAAAGGGAAGCAGTCCTCCCAAAATCATTCATGGAGGCAAGTATAATACTGATTCCCAAACCAGGGAAAGACACAACTAAAAAAGAGAACTAGTGGCCAATCTCCCTTGTGATCATAGATACAGGAAGCCTCAATAAAAGCCTAGCAAATAAAATGCAGCAAATCATCAAGAAGATCATGCACCATGACCATGTAGGATTTATCCCAGGGATGCAATGATGATCCAGTACTCACAAATCTATAAATTTAATACACTATATTAATAGACTGATGTCTAAAAACCACATGATCATCTCAATTGATGCAGAAAAAGCTTTTGCCAAAGTTCAACACTCATTCATGTTCAAAGTCCTAGACAAAATTGGAATAGAAGGCCTCTATTTAATTTGATAAAAGCCATCTATGACAACCTTATGGCTAATATAATTCTAAACGGGGAAAAACCGAAAACTTTTATTCTTAGATCTGGTACAGACATTGATATCTTCTATCACACTTCCAATTCAATATAGTTATGGAATCATTAACTACAGCCATTAGACTAGAGGGAGAAATAAAATGAATAAGAATAGGTAAAGAAGAAGTTAAATAATCACTATTTGCAGATGACATGATACTTTACTTGGAAGACCCCAAAAAATGCAACAAGAAGCTCCTAGAATTGATATACCACTTCAATAGCATAGTAGGATACAAAATCAATACTCAAAAGTCAATAGCATTCCTCTACACAGATAACAAACACACTGAGAGGGAAACTGTAGAAACAATACCTTTTAAAATAGCATGGTGGAAAATGAAATAACTTGGAATTCACTTTACCAAAGAAGTCAAAGATCTTTTCTTGGAAAATTACAACACCCTAAAAAAAGAGATCATAGAGAATTTTAGAAAATAGAAAGATATTTCCTGCTCATGGATTACAAGAATCAACATTGTGAAGAAGGCCATACTCCCAAAATTGCTGTACAGATTTGATGCAATCCCTATCAGCTGCCACCAACATACCTCCCAGAAATCATTCCTAAAATTTATTTCGAACCAGAAAAGATCTAGAGTAGCAAAGGCAATCCTGGTCAACAAAGACAAGGCAGGAGGCATCACAATTCTGGACTTGAAATTATACTACAAAGCTACTGTGATAAAATCAACATAGTATTGGCAATGAAATAGACCTGAAGATGATTGGAATAGATTAGAAGATGCAGAGGCCTCAGTGAACACAGTCAGCCACCTGATCTTAGACAAAGGGACAAAACATGCTTACAGGGAGACAGATAGTATCTTTACCAAATAGTGCTGGAAAACCTGGCTTTCTACATGCTGAAAACTAAAACTTGACCAGCTCTATCACAATGCACTAAGCTAAAGTCAAAATGGATAAAAATCTAAATATTAAAACACAATCAGTCAATCTCCTGGAAGAGAAAGTAGGAGGAACTCTTGAAGACATAAGGGTAGGCAAAGATTTCATGAACAAAGCATGTACTGACATGCGAAACACTTGAAAGAATTAACAAGTGGGACCAACTCTTATTCATAAGTTTTTGCACGTCAAAAGAAATTATCAACAAAGTGAAAAGACAACCAATAAATTTCAAAAAAATCTTAACTAATAAGCACTGAGACAAAGGTCTGCTCTCTAGAATTTACAAAGAACTAAGATACATTAGCGCCCTCAAATATAAAGACCTAATCCAGAAATTGGCATCTGAGATGAATACACACTTTTCAGAGGACAAAATTAAAAAAGCGAGTAAGTATAGGAAAAATGCCCCACATCAGTAGCCATCAGTGAAATACAATGAAAACTACCCTGAGATACCATCTCAGCCCAGAAAGAATGTCTATCATAAAGAAAACAACCAACAACAAATGTTGGAGAGGATGTGGGGAAAAGGGAACCCTTCTCCACTGCTGGTGGGAATGTAGACTGGTACAACCATTGTGGAGATCAGTGTGGAGACTCCTCACAAAACTAGAACTGGAAATCCCACTCAAGCCAGCTATCCCTCTCCTGGGAATTTCCCAGAGGAATTGAAAACATCATATCATAGTGATATATGTGTGCCTATGTTTATAGCAGCACAATTTGTAATAGCCAAATGTTGGAAACAACAACCAGGATGCCCACCACATGAGGAATGGTTGAAAAAGTTGTGTTATACCACAACTAAAAGCAAAGTGAGAATTGAAGATTGGACAACAAGGAGAGGATAAGGAGAAAAGCTGGAAAAAGGACAGGGAGAAGCCATACATTTGTACACACAAATGGGCAAGGCAAAGATCCTGAGAAACATGAGCAGGTTTTTGAAAGTAGCAGTTAAGTGGTAAGATTCTCAACCCAACTATCTATAGAAGCTGATACCTATGAACCAAGCAACTACACTAAAGATAGCACTGAGTAATGGAAGAGTCACACTTGGAATGCCTGCCATTCTGGTCTGCTAAATACATACTTGCTGTCATGACATTCCAATTATCACCATACTGTCTCACAAGTAAATTTTTATTGGGGGGTAATCAATGGAATAAAAGATACAAGGAAAAATTGTTACAGGACTGTTCTGATGCAAGGCTCCATATGATTAAATTTCTACATTTCCGTATAATAATATGAGTATAGTACTATTTTTAAAATTTTTTTCGTCATATTCTGTAAGGTCTTAAAATTTGATACATCAATACTTGTTGGAAAATGCCTATTCCACAACATAACTAAGATGTTTGATATTTAGACAGGTAGTTAGGGTACACCAAACTGCGTATGTTGCAGGGTAATAATAGCTTGTTTTCTGGTTGGATAACAACATATGTTTGCAGATCAAAAATTGTAGAAATGGAAGGGCTACAAGGTCAGCCAACATTTTGGCCCTAGCCTTTCAAGGTCAGTGAAGATTCAGGACATAGGAAAACCTATACTATAATATCATGGAACTCAGTTGTTCCTCAAATTTTCTGATCAAGGAGATTATGGAGCCACAGAAGAATGGAATCGATGATCTATAGTGTACCTAAGGAGAGACACATGAAGAGAAAAGTTTCTCTCAGGCTTTCACAGAGAGCAAACTGGTCAAGCAATGGCCATGACTCATCCACAAAGCTGACATTGATAAGGGATCTACAAAGAGCACTACAGGGTTGCAGGATAAACTCTGAGGGGACTTAACTAAACTTATCAGATACAAAAGTTATACTTCTTGTTATATAGGTCTTACTTTATCTTGATCTTAACCATCCAGCAGAAAAGTAAAAAAATGAATTATATAAAGTAAAACCATAATAATATACTTAGCTCTAAATGGCTCTAGTCAAAAACTTCTGCAGATAACCCACTACTATTGTGTACCACTGGACTGTTTCACTGAATTCAAGTACCTATAATGATTGAATGACAATGTAATACCCATCTCTGACAAGACTAAATAAAAAAAGGGGATAGAAAGGAAAAACCGTTCTGTATTTGTATATACAGAACAGTTTGGTTAAATATGCAATACTTTTGCTTAATTCTTTGAGGGGAAAGATTTGCACTAATAGTTTTGGACAGGATATCCTGTCTGCTTCTTGTACTATGGATAATAACCGCTAGGAAGATAACAATGTAAAAAGTAATAATTATTGAAACTGTACTATAAATCAGCTTTAAAAAAAAGATAGGTATGCAACTACATTCTTTTAATTCAGTGAATAGAAGTATCTGCTCTAGTAGTGTTTGTAAATAGAATATCATGTCTGTACCTTGTACAACAAATAACCACTAAGAAAACAAATGCAATGTATTATTGAATCTTATCTACTAATTTGATTTGACACTGTCTCGTTGCTATTTGTTCTTCAGTGAAATTATTGAGAAAAGAAATAAAAAATAAAAAACATATTAGGTCAAAAAAAAAAAAAA
>PVKA01013721.1:0-54272 GCA_004027165.1 Ctenomys sociabilis | reverse complement strand
CTAATGGTGGTTGGACAGGATATTATGTCGGCTTCTAGTACTACGGTCATCCACTAGGAAAATAATTATTGAATTTTTGATATAATTCAGGTATAAAAAATAAGTAAGCAGCTACACTCTTAATTCACTGATAAGAGATATCTGCTAAAATAATGTCTGTAAATATAATATCATGTATGCACCTTGTACAATACCAAAACATTATGAAAACAGTTTGCAATGTATTAATTTATCGAATCTGTATTGTTAAGGTGTCTTGAAACTGTCTGAGTGACATTTGTACTTCAATAAAATGAAAGGAAAAAAAAAATAGAGGCCATAAATGAACTTAACACATAAGATTTGTCCTTTTACTTTTCCTTGGGTAAAATGCTATCTTATTACATTTATTTTATATTCTAGAAAATCTATTAATATAATATCAGAAAAATTATGATAACTAAGGTTATAGTTATCTTAAAGATTATATGATAAAATATTGAAAACATCTTATTGTATACAACCTTGCTCTGTAGGATTTTTGTTTTATTTCTTCAAATGTGCATAAAGTTTAGTAAGAATTTCTATTGTCTGATGAATGTGTTTAGTTTAATTGGGTAATATCTGTAAATCTTGATAAATTCACTTATCATTTGTAATATGTTACTTGGGAGTTCCTTCTGGATAGTCTGGAAACATAGATAGGCAGTCTGAATAAAAGTGGCTTAATTTCTTTCTTTTCAATCTTATCCCTCCTTTTTCTTGATTTATTACCCTAGCTATGATTTGCAAAGCATACTGAATATATCTGGTGGTAGACAGGCATTCTTAGTCTCCTTCTAGTATCAGATGGAGGGGAAGGTTTTCAGTATCACCAGTAGATGTGCTATTTGCTACAGTTCTCTGTGTTTCAAAAAGAAATTTAAATTGATAGTACATTGTGTCAAATGATTTGTCTTTACTGTGCTAGTGATATGTTATTTACTAATGTGTTTACTATAGTACCTTGATATGAAAGTGGTAAGACAAGGTAAAAATTCTTTCTTGGATGAAACATTGGCTTCATGCAGTATTAGATATGGAGTTATCTTTTCTGTTTGTAAATACGTTTAACATTTTATTAATTTCCCTTAGTTTTACATGAGATGACAGTGATATTCTTTATGCATATTCTCATTATTGGTTTAGTATGAGTTTATAGGAGTTTCATGAAGCATTTTGGGTTTGTTGTTTCTTATTTTTCTGTGGAATTAGTTGTGTAAGATTGGAATTACATTTCTCAGTTACATGGAGTAGATCAGGAATTTAGATACTAAGACACAGAGTTCATTTGTAGGGAGATTCTCAACATGGACATATTTTATCTAGAAAGTGTAGAATTACTGGTTTCCTAGCTTAAGATAAGTTCCTAGTTAAGTTTAGTTTAAGTTTCCTAGTTTAAGTTCTTGCCTTTTAAGTTACATTTATTTTATTTTTTCATAATTTTATCATTTCATGTAACTAAATTTCCTGGGAGAAACTGAATTATTGTGTGTGTGTGTATGTGTGTGTATGTGTGTGTGCGCGCATGCACACGTGTGATCCACAGGAGTAAGTCTCTCTGTGTTCTTGTTGTTATTGTTGATGATAGTGTTAGTGCCACTGCTGCTGTCCTTCGTTAAGCACTCTTGCCAGGGCTTGCAGTATTTTGTGCCCTTTGCAAAACAGATCATTTTGTGTTTTCTTCAGTATAGTTAATCACTTTTTGAAATTTTTATTTCGAAATTTGCTTTATATTTCTGCCTCTATTGTCCAGTTTTGTGAAGTGTAACATCAAATTTCAGTTTCAGGTTATCCTCTTTTACATTAATGCTTTGTATTTTCCAGGATGCTTACTTTTTATGGAACCATACAATTGCTTGGACTTGTAATTGACTTGAAGCATGTAACTCTAAGATGAATGGCATAGGTTTTGAGATATGTAAATTTATGAAACTGTCATCACAATCGGCACTGTAAATATTGAACTCTCATCACCACTTTTCCTTGTATTTTTCCTTCCTAAACTGCTCAAAGCTATTCATGTGCTATAAACATTCTTGTTCAAGACTTGTTTAAACATATGCTCTGAGTGTTTTGTTTGTTTTGTTGTGTTTAAGGTACTGACTGCATCACATGAGAGATATATATTGAGGTTTTTCTAGAATACTTTGCAGTGTCTGGGGATGTGGTTGTGGTGTTTTATATCCTGCTGGCATTATGAATTACAGTACTCTGCATCCTCACTGGCATTTGTTCTTAGTACTTTTAATTGGAGACTTCTAATCAGTGTGCATTCATATCTCACTTTCTCTCTAAACTGCATGGTCATAGATATCTCTCACGAGGGACCTCTAATAAATGGAGAATATGGATCTAAAGCCTGAAGCTAATAATATATATGTAAATATAGATATAGATATGCCTTCTTGATTTTCTGTATGAAGCACAGGAGATAATTGGTGGGTCTGGGTGATTTTATGTTCATTTTGAGATTTTTTTTTGCTTCAAGAGGTATTCATTTCATCATATCAGTCCTTTTGAAGCTGGATGTCATGGTTTGTGAAGAGTTTCCCATTTCTATATTTTTTATTTTTATTTTGTTGGCGGAATAGGGAACTGAACTCAGGCCTGTGAGCTTGCCAGGGAAGAGCTTATTCCACTGAGCCATCTCTCTGGCCTCCTTGTTTCTATTTTATATCAGTGCTTATATTGTTTCTATTTTATATCCCATGAGGGATACCATGTCAAACTTTGGGTGCTTTTCTAGATCCTCTGTGAAGTGTGGTCCCTGATCCCTATCTGTGTCCCTTGAATTGATGAGCTTGCTGGAATCATAGGTCAACTGTTAATTTTTTTCAATTGACATTTTCTTCTTTTATTATTTATTTTGTCTGTTTTTTATTTTGTATATATTTTCATTAGATAAAACATCATTTATTTTGGAGGGTTGATGTGTGTGTGTGTGTGTGTGTGTGTGTGTGTGTGTGTGTGTGTGTGTATTTATTGTATATTCTTGATCAGTTTTGGTAATCTTCCCAACACCCTCCCCTCTTTCTGTAAGCCCCTTTCCCATCTCCAAAAAGTCAGAAAACTTTCTACTTATCAGCAGGGCTTCCTCATCACTTCTTTGAACTAGTAGTATACTTGAGAGAAAAAATATACTGAACTTGTCTTAACCACTCTTCTACCCAAGATCTGTTCTCATATACATGCTTGCTTAAGTTTGTGGTGCCCACAAACAGTGCATTTAATATCTTTCAGCTTTCTTAGATTTTTCAGGAGGACATTTAGATAAAAATACCTGGCTTAACATTTAATTGAATTAGGCAGTTCCACGTGTTATTTTCTGAAGTGTATTTTTGTTTTTAGCTGTTTCTTCTGTGGCTATTTAATCTAATATTTGTATGAACAAAGCAAAATATTTTTTGGAAGTAATCTAAGCAGTAGAACTTCAGTGCTGTTACATATTTAATGTACTGTAGTTAAATGTTTTCATTGATTGCCTAATGCCACATATGGATTGTGTGGTAGAGGTACATTATTGAGGGATAGATTAATGAACAGCAAGCAAGAAGATACTGAATATATTATAGATGCCATGACTTTTGGAAAGCTGTTATGCAGCCAAGTATTATTTACATCACTTTGTGTTATGTTCAGTCAGTGCTCTAAGTATCTTTATAACAGTACAATTGTACTTATTTCCCCTTTTCTTTATTTACTTTTCATCATTATTTAAATGCTTGATTAAAAGTTTAATTATCAGTTATAATTTACACTTGCCTTTATAATTTTCACAAAGGAGTAAAGACATTAAATGGAGGAATCTTAACCTTATAGTTTGATTGCACATCTTCTATTTATTTATTTTTTAATATTTATTTGGTATGGGGTCTTGCTATGCAGCTTGTACTCAGTGGTCCTCTTATCTCAGCCTCTCCAGCACTGGAATTACATGTGTGTGCCACCACATCTGATTTCACTGGCCAGTGTAGCAAAACATGGGGTACCAGGGATTGAACTGAGTCTGTGGGCTTTCCAGGCATGTACTTAGACCACCAAGCTATCTCCCTGGCCCAAATAAATCCATTCTTTTTTTAAAAAGTCTTTTATTTATTTGGTACAGGGTAGCTCAGACTCATAGTGATCCTCCTGTCCCAGCCTCCCCAGTACTGAGATTACAGGTATGCACCACCATGTCAGGTTTTAGGGCTGGCTTGGAGTGCCCATAGACCGGCACAGCATGTGGTGCCAGGGATCAAACCCAGGCCCTTGCACTTGGCAGGCAGACTTGACCTAACTCCCCAGCCCACATCTTATTTTTTTACAATCCTACCTAAATTTTTGTTTTAATTGTTGTTTCTTTTGTTGAAATAAAAGAGAAAAGTTGTTAGTAGTTCTCCAATTTTTTTTTCCTATCAGTCATTTCCATCTTTTCTAGAATTCCAAGTTTCTATCAGGTGTTATTTCCATGTAATAAGAATTTGCTATTGCACTATCTATATTACACACTGGTCAGCAACAAACTGTCTCAGGTTTA
Organism: Ctenomys sociabilis; assembly: GCA_004027165.1. Classification (NCBI taxonomy): domain Eukaryota; kingdom Metazoa; phylum Chordata; class Mammalia; order Rodentia; family Ctenomyidae; genus Ctenomys; species Ctenomys sociabilis. The sequence goes on along the minus strand of PVKA01013721.1, from coordinate 49,732 downwards.
TCTGCCTGTGTCTTATTTCACATCAGTTTAAAAGGAGTTTTGCTGGACAAGCTCTGCTTTGAATTATTTCTCTTTTAGCATTGCAAGAATACAGATATATATTTGGTGGTTCTCTGTGGTTTCTGGTGAAACAGTAGCCATCCATGAAATCATGGTTTTATAATATATGTAAGGTATATTTATTGCAACATGTGTTATATATAAATGTCATATGCCATTAGTAATTTCATTTAAAACTCGCTAGAGTTAACAGATTGTGTCAACTTAAGTAGCACCCAACTAAATTGGTTTAGCATAGCTGTGAGTATAGTTGAATGGATTTACTGAGGGCAGAAGACCCCCAAATGTGAATGACATCAATCAATAGGCTGGCCACCTGAATTCAAGAAAAGGGAAATGGAAGGCCATCTTCTGTTTCTTCAGAGGAGCTTTAGTCTTCACACTGGATGTCATCTCCTGGTTTCTAGCACAGACTCTTCAGCCTTCCAGCATGAGCCTTTGAGCAGACCCTTTTCCCTCCTTAAATGGACTCCTATGAGATTCAACAGTGAACTCCAGACCTTCGACTTTGGACTGGATTTCCAGGGTGCAGACAACCCTTTTGCACTCTTCCACACCGTGCCCTGCAGGCAGCTGCTGTAAGCCTTGTAAATCCTTATATAGAGAGTCTACTCCCCAAAAGTATGCACAATTAAGAAAAAGAACTTGAATAAATACTTTAATGCTAAATTTACTGAAACATCCTGAGATTAATGCAAGTTACCTTTGACTTATATAGTTTACAAGAGGTGCTCAAAGTGGTGGTCATTAGCTCCCACAAATTTATTATTTTTCTTTTCCTGAAGTGTGTATACATATTTTGGTGGACTCTGTATATACCTTACATTAAAAATTTTTAGTGATTACTGACTGATACAAATCTTCTGTTTTGACAATACAAACTTTTCCATATACATAAATTAGGTTGGCAAGAGCAAAATCAAAGCAAATAAGAAATATTTGATGAAATATGAAAACTAAATGAAACTAAAATGAAAACTAAAAAGCCAAACTATCTTATCTTTTTTCTTATTAACATATGAGTAACATAGAGACATGTCTATACTAATTATAAACAATTCACATTGATATACAAGATATCAAAATGATTTATTGTCGCAATTGCTGATTTGCTGCAGATATGAATTCAGCAAAAATTATGAAAGGTTAAATTTCTTGATAAAGATAATGAAATAGCTTATCAATTGTAATATATGTATATGCTGCACTTAAATTATATACAGTATAATTACTGGAAGAATATTAGAAGTACAGTTGTTTGTATACAATGGATAGCATAATTAAAAGGAAACATTTAAGTTTGGAAGATGGCTCAGTGGAATAAGCACTTCCCTGGCAAGCACAAGGGCCTGAGTTCAATCCCCAGTTCCACCAAAAAAAAAAAAAAATACTATTGAAAGTAACAAGAGTGTGTGCATATACATATAATTTTATTATATTATTTTGATAATTAAGTAATTACGAAATAATAGTATTTTCAACAGATAAAATTAATGAATGGACCAAAGATAATCATAAAAATAAGCACAGGATTAGTATATTATGTGTTCTGATTATTTAGTGAAAATTTAACAGCAAGATACCCATTTTTATTAATAGATGATTATAGAAAGTGTATGAAATGCTACTGGATATTTAAACTAGTTTTTAAGTGTTCTTGCAGTATTGAGGATCATAACCAGAGTCTTTGCAATGAGCTATAGTCCTTTTTTAAAAACAATCTTGAAAGGGAGTCTTGCTAAATCACTGTTTCCCCAGCTGGTCTCAAATTTGCAATTCTTTTGTCTCAGCATCCTGGGGACTGGCCTTACATGCATATGCCCCCACTCCTGTCTTAAAATGATACTCTTTTAGCAAAGATTGCAATATTTCCTGCTGTGGTGGTGCATGGCTGTAATCCCAGCACTCAGGAAGCTGAGGCAGGAGGATCACTGATTTGGCCAACCAGTGATTTCAAGGCCAACCTGAACTTCATAGGAAGACCTAGTCTTAAAATAATGTTTTAAGTGTTTCTGATCTTTTACAGAGTAATTGTCCTTTTATTGCATCTGCAGAACTTATTAAGCATGGGCATAAAAGAATGGTTACCAGAGGCCGGGGAGTTGGCTCAGTAGAATAAGCACTTGCCTGGCAAGCATAAGGGCCTGAATTCAATCCCTGGATCTGCCAAAAAAAAGAAAAAAAGAATGGGTACAAAATGCTAAGCAAGTATTTTTAAATAGCATACAGCATACTTTTTTTTTTGATACTGACATTTATTTATTTTTTTAACTTTATTTTTTATTTTATTGAAGTACAAATATCAATCAGACAGTTTTAAGACACCTTAAAACAAATTCGATAAATTAATACATTGCAAACTGTTTTCTTAATGTTTTGGTATCGTACAAGGTGCACACATGATATTATATTTACAGACATTATTATAGTAGATGTCTTATCAGTAAATTAAGAGTGTAGCTGTCTACTTATCTTATTTTTTATACCTGAATTATATCAAAAATTCAATAATCATTTTCCTAGTGGATGACCATAGTACTAGAAACCGACATAATATCCTCTCCAACCACCATTAGTGCAAATCTTGCCTCTCATAGGATTATGTAGAAGCACAGCGTTATCTATCCCCACTGTACTGTCTGTATACACACATCATGATTTTTTCTTTCTATACCCCTTCCTTTGTCTACACCTGTCAAAGGTGGGCACTCCATTGACATTCAACTAATTTAGGTGCTTGAACTCGACAACACAATCCAACACAGTCCAGCATTCCACAACAATAGTGAGTTACTCAAAGAAGTTGTCGACCATAGCCATTTACAGCTCAGCTTAATATTATGGCCCTGCGATGTATACTTCATTTTTATACTTTTCTGCTGGCAACATATGTTAACAGGATGAATATTATGTAACTTTCCTACCCAATCAGGTAGATGTTAGGTTTTATATATTTAGCAAGTATTTACAAATAAAAGGGAAATCAAATTTTATTTCATTTCACTTCTATGCAAAAGTATATAAATATTGTTATGTAAATCTATATCTATATACATATAGGTTCATATCTGAACCTCATAGTTCATCAGTTACTTTTGGGAAAGGATATACAGTTGCATTGCACTTTTTAAAATTTTAGGGCCAGGGAGATAGCTCAGTAGAATAAGCACTTGCCTGGCAAGTGCAATGTCCTGAGTTCAATCTCTGGTATCACAAAATACTAATACTAATACTAATACTAATACTAATACTACTGCTACTACTAATAATAATAATATAAATTAAATAACTAAAATAAAATTTTACACTCAACACATACACAAAAACATCCAAGACAGGCATATATGATTTTTGAAAAGATGTTCTCTTTGCTTTTTTAAATTTAAAGTTAATATAGGACAGAAGAAATGAATAAAATAAATTTTATTTATTTCTTATTTCATCAACAGATGAAATAAGAAATAAGTAAAATGAGAAAATCATTTATGTAGAGACAGTCTTATCATTGAATAGTTAAGTACTTGTAAATAACTAATATATGTCAGTGAGATCATTAAGCTAGGATGCATAAGTAACATTGGTGCAATGAATACTCTTTTATTTGTCTACCGGAATTGAATATCAAGTATATTGTAAAATTTATTGTATCTTCATGACTCTATTACAGAAAAATGACAATTATCAAGTTTATAACAGCACTTGAATTTTTAAAAGACATGGTCATTTTAAAATATGACCATGTCTTGTACTTGTCCACCATTTCTTGTGATGTGTACTATGAAATTCAGTTGAACATTGCTATTGCCAGACAAATGTTTAGGTTTAGCTATATACAATTCAACTATTTTGCTTATTTTACTTAAAAACCTACAATTATCTATAGATTACTTTTCATTAGTCAGAAACCTAATAGTTCTACCTGTTAATAGAGGTGGCTTTTGCTCTTTCTCATCCTGATGGATTTTTTTCTTCTTTATTGCCCTGACAATGACCTATGTAAAATTCTGAATGTGACTAGTTATATTAGTTATTCTTATTTTTTATGATCCCAGAGGAAAGGTTTTCAATGTTTTTCCTCTAGTTATGTTATTTATTAAAATTTTCTGAACTTGTAAAACCATAAATGAATGGTAAATTTTGTCATGTTTTCTCTATCTGTTATGATGGTGATCTAATTGTGACCTTTGCTTTATTAGAATGTTAATCCATCCTTGGGATACTCTCAAGTTTACAAAATTCAAATATTTTTTGATTCTGTTTTTCAAACAAAATTTTGGTTTTGTTACTATTGTTTTGGGGGTAGGCAATATGCTTTCTTGAAGTAGGAAAGTCTTTGTTTTCTTATGTCTTTAAATCATGGAAGAAAGGTTTATAATGTGTTTTAACTGCTCTTATGTACAATAGCTTGTAAGAGATTATGGTTATTTCTCTTATGGAAAGTTCATGTTTTCTCACACCCAGATGTAGAATTAATTTGTAAGAACTTTTTAATATAGAGCCATTTTAAAAATGAGATACAGGGTAATTTAGATTTCCCTTTTTCTTGATTAGTTGAGCTGTTTTCCTGGAACTTTTTCATTTTATTGAAGGCCAAATTTAGTAGTATAAATTTTTATGTGTAATTACTTTATGTCTTCAGGATATGAAGTGAGGATTTCCTTCATATTGCTGATATTGACTCTATTGATTTTCATTTGATCTTGGCAAGAGTTGATCAGTTCTCTCATACTTTATGAAAACAATTTTTTTTGTCTGAGGCAGTGTTTCACTACGTATTTCAGGCTGGCCTTGAGCTCACTTTGTAGCCCATGCTGATCTCAAACTCCCAGTGATCCTCCTGTCTCAGTCTCCCAAGTGCTGATATTACAGATGTTTTCTACTATACCCAGCTCAATGAAAACAATTTAAGTTTGTAAATTTTCTCTGTAATTTTAAGAAAATGTCTCTCTGTTGTACCATTTCATTTTCATTTGCTTGGTTCCTGAAGTTCCTGTCCATTTACATTAATCCATCTGCTTTTCATATTGGTCACTTTTTCCATTCAACCTCTTAGAGTATTGATCATAATTTTTTAAAATTTCTAGTCTTCAGGTTCAAAAATATATGCCATATCAGAGTCTTGAATTGATATTTTACATGCTTTATCTCTTCAAACTGGCTAGTTCAAAGACATTTTTGGCCTTCTAGAATACCTTGTAATTCTTCTTTGCCAGTCTGACATAATATACTAGGTAAAATAACTAAGGCTAAGTAGATCCTCAATTTAAAGATTTTTTTTATCTGGTGGATTACTAGACTGTGTTTTCAGTCTAATAGGTGTCATAGCTCAAAATTTTCCTCTGTGTCCTTGTTGTGTCATCTTGCTGCTTGTTCCTGAGTTTCCCTAGAGACTTGTAAATGAGGTCTACAATATGTAGTTCTTTCTTCTGTAGTACCTTTGGCCCTAGCTAGCACAGTGGACTTTGTGCTAGGCTTTGGGTCTGGTAAGCTGCGATTCTTATTTGCCTCTTGCTCCACTTTTTGAGGCAGCATTTCACTCTATGACTTCCATTCTCTGATGGATTGGGATGAACTGATTTTCAATTTGCTCAGCCTTTTGCTTGTTATGAGGATGAGAATGATAACTTCTAAGCTCTTTACATAACAGTGAAAAACTAGTCTTTGGTGTTTCCTCTCTGAATTTTTAGTATTAAATTACAGCTTTTTATCCAACATCCTGAGGTATATCTTTAAATTGTAAACTTCCTGGATTTCTATTTTATACTCGCTGATATAAATGTCCATTCAGGGTATATATTGGGTCTTATTTTCCTTTATAATAGATTTGTTGGAATATAAGTGAATTTTAAATGAAACTTTCAACTTTAAGTTTTATATGTATATATTTAAGGTATACACATGTGTGTTACGTATATTTGTGAAACTGTCACCAAAGTAACATATATATCCATCCCTTCCCAGCTTCCCTTTGAATCTGGGTCTTATATTTTATATTTCCCTTTCTGTTTCTTTCACAGTTCTCCCTTCTCATGATGTATATGTTGTTTACAAGCTTATATGGACTAAGTTTGATTTTTCTTATATAAATTTCATGTAATTGTATGGCTGGATCACCATATAAATGTGTTTTTCAGGTGTTAGAAAATGCCACACTACTTTTCATTTTCATTGGCTGGTTTATGTCCTGGTGTAAGCATATCTAGGTCACATTTGTAGTCTGTCTTTCCTGGTACTTGTTAAGGTTATTATTTTAAATTGTAGCTCTTCCAGTGGGTATGAAGTGGTATTTCAGTACCACTCTAAATTGTAAGGACCATAGCTAAGTCACAGTTCTTTCAAACTCAGACAACTCCAATAAATGGAGATAATAACTTCTAGGACTAAAGCTAATATTTCTGTGCATATTTTGCATCTGTAATAGCAATTGGAGACAATATTTTCTTTATGAGATACTATAAAAGTAATTGGAGACTGATGTTTTCTCTCCCTTAGAGCATTTTTATTTCTAAAAGCCAGTTAGCTGTGAGTTGGCTATTGTTCTTTGCATCAAAATTAAAATGGAGTCCTTTGAAGGGAACATAATTCTATTTCACATTAACACATAGGGTGTGGCCCTTTGATGATGTCACATGGAACATTGCTGTAGTTTTCAAGACTGCTTTTATGTGGTGGGTCCTAGGCTTCACTTCACAGTCCCTTAGGCTGTTCAAGCTGGTAGAAACCCTACAGCTACATTTTGCTATAGTGTCTTGAGATCTCAATCTCCTCCTTTAATGGGAAGGTACTGTATAGATAGAAAGAATGTCAAATTTGGTGATCATCACCAAGACTTCTAGAAAACCTGTCTCTACAGTGTGACCTTCTATGGGTCTGTGGCTTCAAATGTGTTTGCTACACTTTCCTAATTCTCTTTTATTTCCAGCAGTTAATTTTGGGCTGAAATATCTGTTCTACCCTAACTAGAAGATATCTTCACAAACAATGTAATAAAACATGTTTTAGTTTTCAGGTGTTCTGCCTCATATTCAGGTAACCTAAATTGTTTAAGAGGTTAGTGAATTTTTGTCTTATAATCCTGCATTAATTTGTACATGTAGGAAGAAATACACAAGAACTATGAATGTGGCTCAGTGATAGAGTGTTTGACTAGTATGATCTAGGCCATGGGTTTAATCCACAGCATTGTAAAAGCCAAAAGCACAAATGCCTAATAACACAGTTCCCTCCAGGTTTCTACTGTACAGTACAGTATTTCCACTAGGTTATTAACACTGATCCAACTAAAATAAGTGCATTACAGTCACTGCAAGGATACTTTTTATGCAGTGTATGAAATATGCATATCCCATCTCTCCATCCTCAAACTCATTCCTTCCCTGATGTCCAATAGCCTATTAATAATTGAAGAATTCATTTCAAGAATGTTGCATGATGGAAGAATACTGTGTTTTATATTTGAGATATTTTTCTCTGCATTATTCACTGGAGATTTATTCAAGCTGTTTCATTTGCATGTATAAGTAGTCCTTTTCTTTTGCTAAGTAACATTTCATGGTATGAATGTTTAGTTTAATCATTTATATAATTTATAGTTTTATAGATGCTTGGTTTTCAGGTTTGGGCTACTATAGGTCAGTCTGCTATGAACATTTATGTACAAGTTTATCTGTCAACAACAAATAGTCTATTTCTCTGCTATAAATGCCTGAGAGGGCAATTGCAGAATAATTTGATATTTACAAGTTTAGTTCTTTTAATGAATTTAACTACTTTCCATAACCGTCCAATATTATACAGCCTCACAAGCAATTTGTGAGCAGTCCAGGTTGCTTGTATCTTTGCCAAGGTTTGGTGAAGTCACTATGATTTTTCATTGTGGTTTGGCATATATGTACAATGATATCTTGTTATAGCTTCCCCCGAGTGTCCATTGCCGTAGCACTTATTTGTTGTAAAGATTTTGCTCATTGTACTAACCTGCTTTGTCAGCTTTCTGAAAATTTTGGCCTTATGAAAAGGATATTTTGGGTGTTCATCTTGTTTGATGATTGTGTCTGTCTATACACCAGCATGTTTTCTTGATTATTGTAACTCTAACACATGTGTCAACACTGGATTCTGTGATTTCCCCAGTTTTATTCTTAATTTAACATTTTTTCTCTATTCTACTTTTTTATCCTGTGCTATATATTAGAAGCAGCTTGCACGTCAGATATCTTATAATTTTGTTAGTAATTTATTAAATCAGTATATCACTTTGTGAAGAATCACTCCTTAGTCTTCCCATCCATGAATTTGGCATGTATCTATATTTATTTGGATCTACATGGAATTTTTTAAAATTAGTAACATAAAGTTTTTATCAATAAGACCTATACAAATTTCATTGGATTAATACAAATTATTTCTTTTTTGAGAACTTATATGTTTTATTTTTTTTATTGTTTTCCATATGTTAGTAGTATGTGGAAATACATTTGATTTTATATGCTTATCTTAAACCTTCTCACCTTAATAAGCTCAATTACTGCTTGTTATTTTGCTTTTCATAGTTTCCCTTGTGACTTTCTATGTGAACACTATGCCATGTCAATTGCAAATTGTAAATAGCAGCAATTTTATGATACTTTATAATACTTTTTAGGCTTTTTTCTCTTTACTGCCCTAACTTATCTTTAAGTACTATGTTAAGTAAGTGTAGGAAGAGAAGACTTACTCTCCCTCTTTGTGAATTTCAGGGAAAGCATGAAATTCTTTGCAGTTGTTCACAGTTCAGTATAATGCTGGCTGTGGATGTTTTAGGTGCTATTTATTTGTTTGTTTTCTATCTTTCTGAGACAAGGTCTCACTGTACAGTTCATCCTTGAGCTCACTTTCTGCCCCAGGCTGGTCTCAAACTTGCAACCCTCCTGCCTCAGCCTCCTGAGTGTTGGGATTACAGGTGTACATCACCATGCCTGGTTTACATGCTCTTTATAAAGCATAAATTTTTGTCTGTTCATTTTAAAATAAGATTGTTTTTTTTAATTCATTTATGGGCCTTGAATTTTCTTACTTACTTTTTCTTTATTGATTCATAGAATTGTAATTTTTATAAACTATTGTTATGACAGATAACATTTGTTGGTTTTTCAAATATGAAGCCAACTGATATCTCTTTTTGCTTGTGGTATATAATATTTTTGCATGTCACTAAGCCCTGTTTTCTAAAACTTTACTCAGAATTTTGTATCAATGTTTAAGGGACATTAAGCTTAAATTTTTTATTTATGTTTGTATCTGGTTTTGTTATGCAGGAAGTTCCCCACACACACAACCAAGGGTTGAACTCAGGCCCTTGTGCTTGCCAGGCAAGCAGTTATTCCACTGAGCCATCTCCCTGGCCATTCAGGAAGTATTTTGTCTTAGTTTATGTTCTGTGAACATTTGAAAATTATGGGAATTCTGCTGCTGTTCAGAGAAGCATTCTGTTAGTTTCAGTTAAAACTTAGTGGTCAATGTTGTTGTTCAGCTCTTATGTATTGTTGCCAGATCTGCCTAGCTCTGTGAATTGTTGAAAAAGGGGAATTGAAATCTGTAGCTTAATCTTCTATTTCTTCCCTTTGGGGCCTATCATTTTAGCTTTATATATTTGTGGGTAAGTTATTTAATTTATAAACATTTAGAATTTACAAGTCTTATATGATTAAAGCTTGTATCATTATATATTTTCCCTTTTTATTCCTCTTTGTCTCTAAGAATTTATTTTGTGAATTCTCATTTCTCTGATATCATAGCCATACATATTTTCATCTTTTAACTTCTGAGTTTGTGTTATAACTTTAAAATCTACTCTGCTGAAGTTTTTAGTGTATTTGTAACATTTAAATTGATATTATAAGGCCACCCTGTTAGCTCAGTGGACTAAAGTGCCTACTTAGGCAGAGCTCAGTGGCCAGGGTTTGATCCTATGTGTGCTGTGCTGGCCCCGCCTGTGAGGTACACTGAAACGGTGATTGAGATGGTGGCCCATGCTTGAAATCACAAAACTTGGGAGGCTGAAAACAGTAGAATCACTACCAGTCTGATCTACATAGTGAGACCCTATAGACCCTTTCCTACATACACATACAGAAAAAAAAATCAGTATTATTGATATTGTAGAACGTAAGTGTGCTGCTAATTTATTGTATTCTCTCTCTTCACATTTTATTGTTTTCTTTGTTCTGCTTTTCTTATATAGTAAAGGTTATTTTTGCAACTCAGGTAGCCATCATACAGTAGCATAGACTGCATGTTGTCAGCAACAGAAATATATTTATTATTGTTCTAGAGCCTGAAAAACCTAGATATATTGTGGTCAAATTATGCCGCACTCTCTTTCCTGTTTATAGATACTGGCCTTGTAGATGTTGCCCTTGTCATTGTGTTCATTTGAGACAGGGAGGCAGAGAGAGAGGGACAGAGGGAGGGAAGAAGACAGAGAAAAGCCTTATTATCTCCTGAAGTCTTAATCTCCAAATCATAATACATTGCGGGTTAGTACTTCAGCATATAAATTTTGAGGAAGAAATTCAATCCATGGAAGTCATTAATCTCTACCAGGTTTCTGATATTATAATCAGTGAGGAAATAAGGGATACTTCATTACTTTTCATGGAGGCACAGGTCATGACTTGCCACATCCCATCAGCTTCAAGTTTATTAACTCAGTGTTGGAGAAAGCACTACTCACCATCTACTGAGGATGAGATATCTCTGGCAACATCAGCAGTGTCTTTTAGGGTAACTTCTTACAGCTTGTAAAAAGGAGATGTCTAGATGCTGAACTTTCTTAGTATTTGTTGAAAGAAAGTAGGCATTTGTAAGGGCTATTTTTGGTCAGGACCTTTTGATGGTTCTGGGTTTCTAGTTTCTTCATCTAGAGATGTTAAGTGTATAAGTCAAAACCAAATAAAAATAAAATAAGATGGACAGCAACAAAAAACCAGAACATGCTGTTATGCTGTTTCCTAGGAGCTCCCTAACCAGTCATTCATCTTCTTTCCATTTTTCATTTCTTTTATGGTTTTCTTTTTTAAGTATGCTTAGAAAAATAAGAAAAGTATGCCTACTTCATTGTCTCAAAAAGAAATTTCCAATAATTTTTGGACAAAAATCTTTTGAAGCAAATTTTTTGTCTTTGGTTTTCTTTCTTTCTTTCTTTGATACCAGGAATTGAACTCAGGACCTCATGTTTGTCAGTCAGGCATTGTGCCACTTGAGCTAAATCCCCAGCTCAAGCAGATTTCTTTTTTCCATTGGTTGTTTAATGTTTTTTAGTCTAGGGCCAGACAGATAGCTCAGAGGATTAAAGTGCCTGCAAGCAGACCTAGGGACTGGGGTTTGATCCCTGGACCTGCCGTGCCAGCCCCCCACCCCAGGGCACGTTGAGACAGCAATTTGAGACTGGGCATAGTGGCATGTGCCTGCAATCCCAGCTCCTGGCAGGCTGTAAACAGGTGGATCATTATGAGTCTGATCTAGTAGTGAGACCTTGAACACACTATAGATCCTTCCCTAAAAATAAAAAAAATGTTCTTTAGTTTAGGGCTGGCCAGATAGCTCAGTGGACTAAACTACTGGCTTAGGCAGATGCAGAAGCAGGGGTTTGATCACCAGTGGGCTGTACTGGCCTCGCCCAGGAGGTATGCTGAGATGGTGACTGAGACTAGGCATGGAGGGATGCACCTGTAATCTCAGCACTTGGGAAGCTGAAACAGAAGGATCCGAATGAGTCTGATCTCTGTAGTGAAACCCTGTACTAAATACATAATAATAACAAGAACAATAATAATTCCTTCTGTCTAACTATTTCATTTATCCCATGAAGTTTTTTTTAGTTCCAAATGCATGCCAGGTTTCAGGTATTTGAAATATTTGAATTATTGAGTAAGAGCCTTGTGCAAAAACCAATAATTGCATATATAATATATGCCAGCAGATAAATTTGAGGGTAATTTGTTGTTCAGGGGCAATGACTACAATATTACTATGCAGTTTGTGTTAATTTAAGTGATTTTACAGCGGGTTAATATTTGAGCTCATATTTTCCTTAAAGTTATATAGTTATTTATCTATATGTTTATCTCCATGATATATATAGTTGAGTGGTGTAATGGTCGATGTATTGCATCAGATTTGAGAAGTTTTGAAGGTTAACTGAATGACCAAGCAGACCAATGAACTGAGACCCTTCGCAATGGGCCAGGGTCTTTACTTTGTGAATATCCTTGTCTGTGCAGGAAGAGGACTGGGAGATGTTGTGAGGACTACACTCTCCTGAGGGTGAGTAGGCTGCACAAATATAATGAAGGGAAAAAGGCTTACTCTTCCCCTTTTTTGCTCTTGTTGCCTTTGCTATCTTCTGCCACCAGGGACTGTTGCCCCAGTGCCATGTGACCTTGCCTTGGAGCCAGCTGATTATGGACTGAAATCTCCACAAAGTGAGTTAAATAAACTTTTCCTTCCTTAATCCTAGGCATCAGGTATTTTGTCCCAGAGAAAAGTAATTAACACAAATATATTATAACATTAGTTATTATATAATTATGCAACCACCAAAGGATATACAAAGATAACATTTAAGCAGGTTTTATACTTAGTGTATATTTCAGTATTGAAGTAATCAAGTGTAACTTTTGAAATCTTAACAACAGGTTGTTAAAGAGTATAAACTATTAATTGCTTTGCAAAAACACTTTGGTATATTTTAGAAATAGTAAATGTACCTAAAATTTTACACAGTAATTGACCATTCAGAACTATATGTTGCATGTCTTTTTATCTCGGCAAATTAACATATGGTCACAATAATAGCAAAACAGCTATTTTTCAATAAGTTGTATGGTGTCAATGCAACAAATACTATGGCATATTTAAAACCAGTTACATATGTGTTAAATATTTGCAAACTAAGGGCTGAGGAGATGGCTCAGTAGAGTTAACACTTGCTTGACAAGCACAGGGCCCTGAGTTCAATCCCCAGTACCACAAAAAAAAAATTGTAAACTGTTTTTTCAAAGAATATTGGTAGTAAGACATGCAAGTTATAATTCTCACCAAATGACATAACTAGATGAGTGTATACTTCTTATAAATATATGTATATGTTTGCATCTATTTGTATACATTGAGGCTAATCACACTTCTGCTTTTTAAAATTAATTTTATTGGTGAATTTTAGATATATATTATGATTATTCATCATAGGGAATTTGTATGGGTATGTAATATATCTTAATTCTTTTTTTTCCTCAATCCCTTTCTATCCCTGTAGGCTTTCTTCCCTTTTTTACAAAAGCTTTGTTTCCATTATTTCATTTCTATTCTTTTCTTTTCTCTTACTTCTTTTCCCTTTCCTCTTTTGTTCTTCTTCCCATTTGAGCATTTTCTTCATATTTCTTTATATCTATTATACATCTTGGCCCTTATCTACCCTTTGGTTTCTCACACAAGAGAAACAATTCAATATTTCAAAATGTATGTCCTGTCTAATTTATTTCATTGAAAAGTATGGTCTAAAGTTGTATCCATTCACATAGAAATCTCTAAAGTTTATCCTTTTATGACATAGTAGTGCTCCATTGTATAGGAAAACCATATTTTATTTATTCGTTCACTTGTTGCTGGGCATTTGAGCTGTTTCTAAAATTTAGCTATAATCGATACTGTTGCTATAAAAAATAGACATGAACGATATGATGCCTTTAATTCTTTTGGGGAGATAACAAGAAGGGGAAAAGCTATCTCAAGTGGAGCCTCTACTTAAAGCTTTTTGAGGTATTTCCACAAATTTACACAACAGTTACATCAGTATATACACCCACCAACAGTGAAGAACAGTTCCTTTTCCCCATAGCCCTGCCAAGATTTGTTATTGTTTGATTTCTTGCTAATGTCATTCTTGCTGTAGTGAGAAGGAATATTAGTGTTGTTTTAATGTACATTTCTTGAATAACTAGTGAGATTAAATGTTTTTTCACCAATTCATTTGAGAAACATATATTCATCTCAGATGGCCATTTTTGGATTGTATCTTTCTTTTTTATGTATTTGGTACAGAATCTCACTGTGAAGCTTGGATTTATAGTGGTCCTCTTGTTTTTAGCCTCCTAAGTGCTGGAATTACAGGCACATGCCACCATGCCTGGTCTCCATGGCTGTCTCAGCACCAGTCAGCACTCAGCACCAGGATCCAGACCAGGTTTGCATGTCGTGCTACAGATGGAACCCTGGTCTCTGCACTTGCCTAAGCAGACACTTAGTCCACTGAGCTATCATGCCCACCCAGATTGCACTTTTAAATTTGGGAAGTTTGATTTTGTTTTTCTGGAAACGGTAGACTTTTTATAACTTTCTGTTACCAGGTTAGATCACGAAGTTATGAAGTGGTTAGAAATTTGTGAAGAAGCATTATTATTAAAAACAAAGTCTGGGCATGGTGGCTCTCATCTATAATCCCAGAACTAGGAAGGCAGAAATCAGAAGGATCACTATGAGTCTGAGCTGTGTAGGTGCTTATCCTTACAGAAATAGTATCTAGTCCTCCATTGAGACAATGATTCAGAAGGCTCTGGCCAAATAATTCCCCAGAAACAGTCCTCCAACCTGTGGGGAATAGGCCCCTTTGGGGCCAGGCCAGGCCCCAAAGTGCTCAGAGCCAGACAGGCATATAACAAAATTTATTTTTATCAGTTCTTTATATGTTTTACATGTTAGTATTTTGTCTTAGGAACCATTGGCAAAATTTTTCCCTACTCTTTGGGTTGTCTCTTCACTATTTGGGTTACTTCTCTAATTGTACAAAAGCTTTTTAATAAAGTGAGCTCCAAGTTTTTAGTTCTTTGTAATATTTTTTGAGCAATTGGAATAAAGTCTTTGCCTACACCTATGTATTTAGTAGTTCTAACTCTATTTTCCAGTAGCTTTAGTGTTTCTTTTTTTGTTTACATCTTTGATCTATTTTGATTTTAGTTTAGAGTAAAGTGGGAGATACAGATCTAGGTTTAATCTTCAATGTATAGAAAGCCAATTTTTCTATCACTATTTATTAAAAATGCTATCTTTCTTCCAGTAAATGTGTTTGTCCCCTTTGTTGAAGAGAATGTGGATGACTATTTTTAAGTTGTTTCTGTATCTTGTAATCTGTTCCATTGATCCTTGTGACTTTTTCTTTTGCTAGTACTATGCTGTATTTATCACCATAGCTTTGTAATATAGTTTCAAATCAGGGATTGTGATACTCCTTCCCTTGCCTCTTTTGCCCTGAATTATTTGTGTTGTTCTAAGTTTTTTCTGATTCCAAGTGAATCTTTTCTCTAATCCTATAATATATGCTTATGGTGTTTTGATCATAATTGCATTGAATCTATATACAAATTTTGGAATTATGGCCAATTTATGTTATTTATTTCCACCTAAGAATGACTGATATCTTTCCATTTTCTGATACTCCTCTTCAATCTCTGGGTTTTTTTTTTTTTAACATCTTTTTCTATTAATTTTTTTGAGAAAAAAATTGCAATGAGACAGCTTCAAAACAGGTTGGTAGGAGAGTTACAACATTTAATACATTACATATTGTTGTCTTTGTAGTATTCATTCATAGCACAGAATGCAGACATGATATTCTGTCCAAACACTATTAGTACAAATCTTTCTTCTTATTGAATTAAGAGAAAGTAGCTATATATCTATCATAACTATTTTATATATGCAGATAAAAAAATGGTCCTTCATTTATATTAGTGTTTTTTTCTTTAGTTTTGTCAGAGATGGGTATTCCATTGCCATCCAAATATTGTAGATGCATGAATTCAGCAAAATATTCCAATATAGGGGCAGGCTAGATGACTCAGTGGAATAAGCACTTCCCTGGCAAGTGCAAGGGCCTGAGTTCAATCCCTGGTTCCACCAAAATAAATTTCCAATATAGTTCAGTAGTCCACAATAGTAGTGTGTTATCCACAGGGCTGGCAATGTCTGAATCTGATGACTTGAGTCTTCCACAGCTCAGCATGTTAGCATGGCTTCACTTTTCATACCTTGTTTCAATACTTTTCTGCTGGATGGTTAACACCAAGATAAAGCAAGACCTATATAACAAGAAATGTAATTTTTGTATCTGACAAGGTCAGTCAGGTCCCCTTGGGACTTATCCCAAAACCCTGTACCGCACTTTGTAGATCCTTTGTCATTGTCAGCCATGTGGATGAGTCATGGCCATTGCTTGACAATTTTGTTCTCTTTGAAAGCCTGAGATAATGTTTTCTTTCCATTTGACTCTCTTTAGGCACACACTGCATCATCAATCATGTTGTTCTGTGGCCCCATAATCAGAAAAATTGGGGCACAACTGAGTTGTATGATGTTACAGTACAGGTTCTCTTGTCCTGAGTCCTCACTGACCTTGAAAGGCTAGGACCAAAATATTGTCTGTTTTCTCAGACCTTATTTTCCTTTTTTTTTTTTTTTTGGTGGAACCAGGGATTGAACTCAGGCCCTTCCGCGTACCAGGCAAGCACTTATTCCACTGAGCCATCTCCCTGTCCCTTATTTTTCTTTAATTTTTGGTCTGAAAATTTAGGTTGTTAACTCTCCAGAAGAGAAACTTATTATTTCCCAACAACATACGCAGTTGGGTTTAACCTCACTCTCTGTCTGAATATCAAACATCTTTGGCACAAGATGGAGCATGATTTTCCATCAAATATTGATAAGTTGAACTTTAAGTGTCTATGGAATATGGAAAAGAATTTAAAAAATTAAAAATTAAAAAATGTGAATAAACAGTTACATATTTTTGCACAGTAACTTAGAAATTAACCATATACAGCATTGTAGCAGGGTAATCCTGTGACATATTTTTTTCTTGTCTCTTTTTTCATTTATTACCCTTTTTATAAAAAAAAACCACTTACTTGAGGTACAGTTTGACCATAATTGCTATGTCATGAAAAGCAGTATGTATTTAGAAACCTGAAGAATGGATAAAAAAGATATGTTTTTTTCAGAACTGGGAATCGAACTCAGGCCCTTGTACTTGCCAGGGAAGCACTTATTCTATTGAGCATCTCCCTGGCCCCAATCTCCTGTTTTATTGCTATCTATAGTTTTCGGTGTAAAGATCTTTTATGTCCTTCCTTAGATTGATTCCTGAGTGTATCATTTTTTTGGATATTATTGTGAAAGAAATGTTTTCTCTTATGTGCTTCTCAGATTTTTATTTGTGTCCAGTAATAATGCATTAGTGTTATCCTTTATGTAGTGTGGACTGATCAGGTGTGTAATTTCCCAACCCAGTGAACAGAAAAGGTTTGAATGAATCAATTGATACGATTTTAGGACTCCAAGAATTTCTTTTAATAGAATTAGGAGATTTTCTGGAGGCTAAGATAAAGTTCTTCTCTGAGTAGCTCATATTTAGTTATTATTTAGTTAGTATTTAGTTACCAAAACAAGGAAGGGAATACTAAAGACAGGCAAAAGCACTCAAGGACTTCTCCAAGTAAGGCATTATGTTAATTTAGGAAAACTTATGTTATCTCCAGGAAGTTTTCCACCCAGGAGTGAGATGCCTGTATATATATATATATATATATATATATATATATATATATATATATATATATATATATATTTTTTTTTTTAGAGGTTAGAGACAGTTGTCCTAGACAAGCTGTAGCCTTATCTTGTCCTTTGAAGTGTTCCAACTTCTCAGACCAATACAGGCTTTGTTTGGGACCAGTGACTCATAAAGGTTCACTTACTATGAGTCCACTGCTAGTCTCCCGAAAAGGGGCCTAGGCCCTAGACAGACACATAAGTAAACATGGAAAGCCAATTGGTTAATTTAAATACTGTTTAGAGTTGCTAAGTAGGTCTGTATCACATGAATTTTATTGATATTTTTTGTTTTGCCTTTTATAGACAAAGTTTCACTATGCAGTTCAGGCTGGCCTTGAACTCACTTTGTAGTCTACTTTATTGGTTTATTGAAAAGAACTGTTAATACCTAATTGTTTGATCAATTTTGCATACCTATATCTAGTAATCTGAACAACTACTTTGAAGACAATATGCAATATTACAATCACTTAATTTCCTGCCTTCTTGTTTTGAAATTCTGTAGCATTTTTTTCTAGGTCTAATATTCTGTTCTCACATTGGCTTCATTCTGCTGCACATACTTTCAATAGATTTTTAAACTCCTGTATATGTTTCAATCTGTTTCATGAATCCCATTACTTTCATATATTGGGTATTCATTGTTTCCACATTTTTCCTAAAGTTTCCTATTTTTTTAATGTGTATCTACTCCAGATTCACTTACCATGCCCTTCACTATGATTGTCATTTCTTTAGTTATTTGAGAAATTATTTCTGATTTTTTTTCTAGTCTTACTCAAGTGCTTTATTACTTCCACTGTTACTATTTCAGAGTTCAGTTGGGTAGCCTTTGATTTTTCCACTTCACTGCTCCTTGCAGTTGCCTTAGACAAGCTTGAAGTCTATGGTTGAGTCTTGCTTCCTTGTCTTTTCATTTTTTTGTTTTTTTTTTTAAATTTATTTTCTGTGTCAATGGCTATAAATTGCTTGTGGTTTGTAGTTGTATTACTAGTACTGAGGACTCGATCAGAAGTGATTGCTTTTTAGAGAATCTTTTAAGTATAACTGGATTTGGCTTCTCAGTCTGCTGCAACATCCTTGCTCTTCAATATATTAGGGATTAGAAGTTACTCCCTGTTTACCTAGTCCCTTGTGCGTTCGTCCTGGACTATAATACTCTTTATGACTGTCATACAATCTTGATGTTGGCATATAAGGAAGGAGAATTGATTAAAATAATTATGTCACCTTGGCTAAAGTACTATTAGTAATAATACTAGGATGTAGCACAGCCTAGAAAATTACAAACTGTCATAACTATTAATTTTCCAACTTTGATCATATGAACAAAATTTATACTTGCATAACAAAATAAAAAGCAAAAAAGAAATTTACATATATTACTTTTCCATCAAGTGAGTGACTTTACCCTGTGGTGAGAAAATTTAAAAGTTATAGGAGGAAAAAATAGATAAATAGAAAAGAAAGAAATTTCAAACAATGTTGAAGAACAGATGAAGTTTACCTAACCTTTTAGAGATGGCTTTTAGAGAAAACAGGGAAACAAAGTAGGAAGAAACAAAAACAACTAACTAAACACATCCAAACTGAAACAGTGTTCACACTCATGAAAAACAAGAATATATTCTGAAGAGACAACAATAAGAACAGCAACAACAAAACCCAAAATAGACTTTGTTTGTGTGATTTCAAGCCTGTGGTTATCTTCTGAGGTATATAGTTTTGTGGTAGTGTCCACTTCTGAGCATGTCTTTCCTGTTAATGGTAGCCAAAGGAGGAAGACTGTAATGGTTGATTCATTGCATCAACTTGAGAAGGTTAGAAATTTAACTAAGTGATTCAGCAGGGATCCAGGATCCTTACTTTGTAAACACCCTGATCCTGTGCAACAAGAGAACACCAAGATGGTGTGAATGCTACATTTCCCTCTGGGAAAAGGGGCTGGGAGGGTAGCTGACATACAATATAAGGAAAACAGGCTTGCTCTTGTAGCTTTTGTTGCCTTCCACCACCAAGAATTGCTGCTGTTGTCATGCCACTGTGCCTTGGAGCAAACTGATTATGGACTGAATTCTCCATAAACTGTGAGTTGTATAAACCTTTCCTTCCTTAACTTGGGGCTACAGATATTTTGTCTCAACAATGAGAAATGTAACTAAGACACAGACAGAACCCAGATCCTATGTGTCATCCCAACAAGGCTGCAGTAGGATTATAGTGGGGTCCTGGCTCACCTCTGAAGAAGTTTAGGCTGATCCTGGTTTCTCACTTTGGGCCTGTGACCCAAGTTGTTCAGCCCACAACACTTATAGGTTTTTCTTGCCAGCTTGTTCTCAGTTCTCTGACTCTGGGCAACTCCCAGGACAATGCCTTACCCAGACACTCATAGCCTTACTGTAGAGCCAACCCATGGCTGCTCTAAGTCCTGGCTTCAGTTGGCTCCATTCCAATGTGGCATTTAGTCAGTGGTGTTACTTACCAGCTCCCATGGCCCACTGAATCCACTGCTCTTATTTAATTGGTGTGTTTCTCCCTATAGGTCTCCAAGTTCCTCCACTGTAACCACATCTCTGTAGGCTGGAGCCTCTTTCTTTCTTTCTCTTTCTTTCTTTCTTTCTTTCTTTCTTTCTTTCTTTCTTTCTTTCTTTCTTTCTTTCTTTCTCTCTTTCTCTCTCTCTCTCTCTCTCTCTCTCTCTCTCTCTCTCTCTTTTTGGTGGTTATATTTATTCTATATCTTCTGATCAATGTGCAGTGATATCTTACTGTCACTGCATATTGTATGGATGTAACCAGGGCTTTGTCTTTTTTTCTCACACATCGCAATGAAGTGAGAAAATAGATCATAAGCCTGTTGCAAATACTTTCATTCTCATTCCTATTTTGAACTAGTAAAAGCTTTGCGGATGCAAGTTGTACCAAATTTGGGTTTCACTAGTTGGGATTCTCTCATAATTGAGAGTGTCTTTTCAGATAATTGCTTGGGAGCTTGGTACTTTGAAACACATTTTTAGGGTTTTATCTTTTCCAAGTTTTCAGTAATGTGTTTATATTATAAAGTCTTGCTATTGTAATTACAAGTTTATATTTCTACAAATAGTGTTGCTTAAAATGTTTTATTTTTTTCTGTACCCAAATAATTCTTTTTAGGTATTAGTTTATTCTGAGGTGAATAGTAGTACAGAGAAGAACATCTTTCTTTTCATTTTACTTATTCCATTTAAATATTTATTGACTCCATATATGCAATTTCAGTTTTCAATGTGTGCTACCTACTGACCTTGCGAATTTTAGGTTAAGGTATAGCCTGGTCTAAAAAGTAAGTAAATTTTTAAACATCTTTGAGTAACTTATAATTTAGCCATAGTACTGGAGGTGCATATACGTTCTTGAGTTATATTTTCCTGATAATTTAGGGCATAGAATATGAATCTGTACCTTTTCCTAATCTAATTTTTATATTATTTTAATTTAAACATACATTTATTTATTTATTTATTTATTTATTTATTTATTTATTTTGTACAGGATCTTGCTATGCAGTTCAGACTCTTAGTGATTCTCCTGTCTCAGACTCCCCGGTGCTGGGGTTATAGGCGTATGCCACCATTTCTGGTTTCTGTGGCAGGCACGGCAGGGCAGTCGTAGGGTTCTAGGTCTAGCATGACATTCAGTACCAGGGATCAAACCTGGGTCCTTGCACTTGCCAGGCAGGAGCATATACCACCAAGCTATCTGCCCAGCCATCCTGATCTAATTTGAATTATGATAGGATCACCAAATATAAATACAACTCAGAAACACTACATTTCCATAAATCTTATTTCATTTGTGGTTTTATTGTCATATGTTGGCATGTATAATAAAATACCCAATACCATTCTGGTTTCAAAAATCAGATGTATTTCAAAAGTAGAGTTGCCTTTATTTATGCACAAGGTTCTCTCCAGTGTCCTTACCTCTTACCTGTAGTTCTCAGTTTCCACGATAGGTCATTTCCATACAGATTTTTTTTTAAATAATTTTATTAAGAAACAAATAAAATGAGGCCGTTTTAAAACCGATTAGTATGACTGCTTCAATAATTAATACATTGCATATTGTTGTCTTCATGGTTATTCACTGTACAAGATGCAGGCATGATATCCTGTCGACAAATCTTTCTATTCATTGAATTAAGAGAATGGAGCTAGATATCTATCCTAACTATTATGAATATACAGACACAAAATGGTTTTTCATTTGTATCCCCTTTTTTGTTTAGTTTTGTCAGAGAAGGGCATTCCATTGCCATTTAAATATTGTAGATGAGTGAATTCAGCAAAATATTCCAATATAGTCCATAATAGTAGTGGGTTACCTGTAGTACTGGCAATGTCAGAAGTTGTTGACTCAGCATATTAATATGGCTTTACTTTTTATACTTCATTTTTATACTTTTCTGCCAGATGGTTAAGACCAAGATAAAGTAAGACCTATATAACAAGAAATGTAACTTTTGTATCTGACAAGGTCAGTCAAATTCCCTCAGGATTTACCCTGAAACCCAGTAATGCAGTTTGTAGATCCTTTGTCAGTATCAGCCACATGGATGAGTCATGGCCATTGCTTGACCAATTTGCTCTCTGTGAAAGCTTAAGAGAATGTTTTCTCTCTATGTGACTCTTTTTAGGCACACCTTCCTACATCAGTCATGTTGTTCTGTGGCCCCATAATCTCCTTGATCAGAAAAGTTGGGACATAACTGAGTTACAGGATGTTACACTACAGGTTTTCCTATGTCCTGAGCCTTCACTGACCTTACAAGGGTAGGGCCAAAATGTTGGCTATTCTTGCAGCCCTTCTGTTTGTCTAATTTTTGGTCTGAAAACTTAGATTGTTAACTCTCCAGAATAGTAGCTTATTATTATTACCCTAGAACATAGGCAGTTGAGCTTAACCTCAGTGTCTGTCTGAATATCAAACATCTTAGGTATAACATAGATCAGGTATTTTCCATCAAGTATTGATATTTTAAGGTTTAGGTCCCTACAGAATATGAAGAAAAAAATATAAAAATTATTTTTAAAAAATAGGAATAAGCAATTGTGTATTTTTTACACAGAAATCTAGAAATGTAGCCATATACAGCATTATAGCAGGACAGTGCTGTGACATTTTTCTTTTCTTTTTTTTTTTTTTTTTTGCAGTACCAGAGATTGAACTCAGAACCCTGTGCTTGCCAGGCAAATGCTTATTTGACTGAGCTATCTCCCCAGCCCTCTTGTTTTCATTTATTGCCTTTTTTTAAACAAACATTTACTTGAGAGACAGTATGGCATTAATTGGTATGTCATGACAAGCAATACATATTTAGAAGACCAGAAAGACAGCCTTTCGAAGTTGACCCTAGTATTACACATTGCTATCTTCAGTCCAGTTGCTTAGTTCACAGGTATAAGCATATATAGTTAGTCAGAGTGAGAATCCTACCAATTAACTGCTAGTTTCAAAAACCTGCTGAAACTTCTAAGGATCATTGCCTTACCCATCTTGTGCATATAAATGTAAAGACTCAATATTACCATCGTATTACTTACTAACATGTTAGAATGTCTAATGATAAATTTTCTCAGATTTCACTACATGAATGTCTTATTGCTACCTCTGTATTCTCTAATCATCATGGAATTTGTTGAGATTGAAGACATATTTTTAGGTAGGTAATTCATCTGTGTTGATATGGAAATTTTAATTTTAAAAAAATATTTTCTCTTAGAAGTTTGCCTCTGATATATCTACATTTATTTATTTAATCTGCTTGATTTCACACCTATAAATGGACTTTATTTCACATTTTGTAGACTGGCAACTTCTCGTCAAAGTATATTTTATATTGTACTTCTGTCCCTCTTCATCTTGCACTTTATGTATGTGTTTCATGCCTAGATATTGTGTCTTCCCTGACAGGTTACAACTCTTTTTAGTCACTGTAAAATATCAGGCATTTTCCTTCCTCTCTTAGCCTTGCATCCACTCTTGAATAGGCCTTGATAAGTCTAGTGTAAATGTGTGGCCCAGGCAGTGTTTGATCCACAGCCTGACATTAACTCCCATATAGACGTCCCCTGATCCCATGTCCATCTCCTTCATTGGCAGTGCTGTGTCATGTGAATCCCAGCTGCATTGGCAACCTTGAGTTCTATACTCTGCTATATCAATTCAGTAGCTCATGCTAGTTTCAGAGTGGGGCCACTGGAGAATTTGTCTCAATCTTTGGGCATGGACATGTATGGGATTCTGATCCTGATGTCTGTATAATACATAGCTTATGGAAGGAAAAATTGAAAGGCATATAGGATGGCTGAATAATTCTGCTTTCATTTATATAATTAACCTAAAAATTTACATGTGAACCTAAAGCTTCATAGAAACACTAATTCCTAGCTTTAAAAAATAAGATAAATGTACAGCTACATTCTCTTAATTCACTGATTACAGACATCTGCTGTAATAGTGTCTATAAGTATAATCAGGTATGCACCTTGTATGATACCAAACCATTACTAAAACAGTTTGCAATGTATTAATTATCGAATCTGACCTGTTAATTTGATTTGAAACTGTCTCATTGCTATTCTTCAAAAATAAATAGATAAATAAAATTTTTAAAAAATGTAAATACTTTGATTCTATAGGATCTATATACTAAGTATAGGTCACAAACCTGGTCATAATTTATAGTCTAATACAGAGACACTAACATTTACACAGGCAGTGAATTATACGCCTTGGGTTCTATTTTAAGTGTACCACTGAAAAGTCATTACACAAATGAAAACTATATCTATTCTTTAAAAGGTTTATTTTTGAATAACAGGCTATAGCAGAATTCAGGATATAGGTTATGATCCAAATACTCCCAAAACAGTAGAAACTGAATAAGGTAAAATATTAAAACATAAAGTGTAGCTGTCACTTATCAGTCTATCTGTTAGCAGAGTACCTTACAGGAAAACTGCTATTTACAGAAATGCCTTTATTATTTATCACCAGGCTTTTCTTCATTGTATTTAACTAAGATTTTCTTCCTTAGTCCAGTGTTCAAATTTAAGAATTTACAGAACATATGAAGTACTGTTTTAACTTGAGTTTGCATTGAATGAGGTGGGATATTCTCCAAAGGAGGAAGCACTGATTATTTGATTTATTTTTATTTTTTTTTTATTTTTATTTTATTTTTTTTGCCTTTTTGAGACACTATGCAGTTCAGGCTGGCCTTAAGCTCACTTTGTAGCTCAGGCTGGTCTCGAACTCACAACAATCCTCCTGCCTCAGCCTCCCTAGTGCTGGGATTACAGGCCTGCACCACCACGCCTGGCTGCACTGATCATTTTAAAAACTAAATCTTCCATTTTATAAAGTTTGTTCACCATTCCATTTGTTCATATCTTTGTTAATTCCTCTCAGTAGTTGTGTAAAAATTTTCCCTAACGTTAATTAAAATTGTACTGAATAGTTTGGTACTTGAAATTGTTGAAAATTATTTTTAATTAATTAGATTTTTAATAATTTATTGGCAGTATGTGGAATTACAGTTAGTTTATTTTTGTAAGCCACATACCAGCAATACTAAGTGTACTTATTCTAATATATAGATAGTTTGATATTGATTTGGAAATGCACACGTTCAGTAGGTGAACAGTGATTGTTTCAATATATTCCTTTCTAAATGTATCTTTTTTTTCTCTTGTATTATTGTCCTATCTAAATGTTGAATACATTTGGTGATATTAAGATCCTTTTCTCATATATGATTATGAGAAAATATTTTACTATTTCAGTACTATGACATTGATTTCAGTTTAATGACCTTATTTTAGAAATGTGATTGCAATTAATTTTATTTATTTTTAGTGTATTTAATATAGGATCTATAGGGTCTCACTGTGTAGATCAGACTCGTAGTGATCCTCCTGTTTTCAGCCTCCCAAGTGCTGGGCATTACCACAACCAGTCTCAATTGTCATGTCAGCATGCCGCAGGGATGAGGCTGGCATGACATGCTGGAGATCGAACCCCGACCACTGCACTCTGCCTAAGTAGGCACTTTAGTCCACTGAGCTATCTAGCTGGCCCTGAGCTTTTCTTAAATGTATAAGGTTATATTATTTTGTGTACATTATATTCATATTTTATATTTGTTCTTCTGAAGTTATACTAATTCATAATTTAAGCCACTTATATTCATTCTAAGATGAAATATGATTTGTTCATGGTGTATCAGGCTTCACATAACTTGGTTTCGGATTGTAAACTACATTTTTATTTGTTTGATCATAAGAGACATACTGTCTGCTTTTCTTCTGTGTGATTGATACTACCTTGGCAATTAAATGTAAAGCTTATATAAAACACAACATGTTTGGAGAAGTTTCACAGTACTTCTATTTTCTACAGTGTTTCTGTATGAAATTGATATTACTCATTTCTCATTTGTGGAGGAAATTTACCAATCTAATCACTAGCACAGGAGACTCATAGGAAGGTTTTTCTTTATATGTATAATTTGTTTTAATAAATACAGGACTACACATATTTCCTCAGCTTTAGTTTTAAAGTGTTTACTTGTGGTCTCATATATTTTAAAGCAATCTTTTTTTTTTTTTTGAAGAACCAGGCATTGAACTCGGGTCCTTGTGCTTGCCAGGGAAGTGCTTATTCCACTGAGCCATCTCCCTGGCCCTCATATATTTTTATATTATCGACACACAGTTATTTGTATTTTGTCTCTGTTTCCAAATTCAGTAACAACATTTCTCATATTAATAATGTTGTGTTTTTTTTTTCTTTCATGGTGACTGAATTCTTTAATCTTAATAAAATGTCCGTCTTTATCTCTCATTACCTTCCATTTCTGGGAGTTTGCATTGTTTCATATTAATGTATGTTTTGTAGTTTTCTTTTCTTTTTTTATAACATTTTACAATGGAATACCCAAAGGATCATATTCAGAGAGTGCAGGAAATCTGTCCATGTACTAAAGATCCAAGAATCCAGCTGAGGGCCTGAGTCCTAATACCATGCATGAGTCTAGCTGAAAATCTACAGTCCATACCAATATCTCCCAGAAGTCCAACTGGAGGCCTAGAGTCCACAATAATGTCTCATAAAGGCCTGACTCATAGATCTGTACCGGGAAGGCCCAAAGGTCAGTGGTGGAAGCTAGAAAGTCTATGTGAACAGGATGAAGAATCTATGCAAGCAGGTTCTCCTGAAAAGTACCACAGCCATCCTCAGCAATAGTGAGGTCCCAAGTTCCTCTGAGGATAAGGAAAGTCAAGTTCCCTTCAGGAAAGCCAACAAGACAAGCTTCACCAGGAGACTGAGCTGTGCACCATCTTTCTCTCTGGAGCCAGGAAGCGATGCCCACGTTGAGGACCAGAGCTCTCCCAAAGTGAAGCACAACCATTCTTAGAGACAGTGAAGTCCTGAGCTCATCCTAGTGAGAACAACCAACTTCAGGAAAGCCAGCATGACAAGGTCCCTCAGTAGAATATCCCAACAGAACCAGCAGCTTCTAACAGCTCCCCAAAACTTCCTCCTTTTTGTCTTTTTATTTTTATATAGTACAGGGTCTGACTACAAAGTTCAACTCATAGTGATCCTCCTGTCTCAGCCACCCCAGCACTGGAATTACAGGCATGTACCTCCATGCCTGGTTTGAGGGCCTACTTGGCATGTCTGTTTTGTAGTTTTCTTATTAATTTTTAAATTTTTATTTATTTATTCATTTACTTGGTATGGGGGTCTCACTACAAAGATAGGACTTGTCTTCCTGTGTCAGCCTCCCCAGTGCTGGGATTACAGGTATGCACCACAACACCTGGTTTTGGTGGTGGGCTTGGCATGGGGTCAGCATAGCATGTGGTGTTGGGGATTGAACCTGGGTCTTTGTGCTTTGCCAAGCTGGTGCTTAGACCACTGAGCTATCTCCCCAGCCCTCTGATTAATTTGGCATGGTATATACACTTATCATTGGTTTCGCCTTTACTGTAACTTTCAATTTATATTGCTTTTCAAAAAAATAGCATATAATTGCCAATTGCCTTTTTTAAGTCTGAAATTTTCTGTGCATTAATGGGAATTTTTAAATTTAAACAATGTTTTTACTAATTTTCTTTGATTTAAAGTTGATCATCTTGCTGCTAATCTTTTTATAACGTATTGTGGATTTTTGTACTTTTATATAATTTTATGTGTTTTGAACTTTATATTATTCAATTTAAATTTTTTCTTGCATTCTTATTTTTTATTTTTTTTTATGGATTTATAGTACGGAGTCTACTGAGTCTCACTGCACTGATCATACTCATAGTGATCCTCCTGTTTTCAGCTTCCTAAGCCCTGGGATTACAGGCATGCACCACCAAGCCCAGTCTCAGTTGCCCTCTGACTGCACCCCGGGGGTGGAGGCGGGATGGTATGGCATGCTGAGGATCATACCCTGGTCTCTGGCAGGTGCTTTAGTCCACTGAGCTATCTGGCCGGCCCTTACCTTACATGTTTAGTTGTTCCAGTTTATTTCTTTGAGATGGGGTCTCTCTGTTTTGTCCAGAATGGTCTCCAACACTTGGGCTGAAGTGAGTCCCAATTGAGCTTCCATAGTTTAGATTAACAGACATGCGCCAAAGGACATCAACTGCCACTAGTGGAGGGCGCCATTTTGACCCTCAGTTTTCAAGCCGCGCAGACTGATCCACACGAATTAGATTTTAACAAGCAACAAATTACCGTAGGTTTGTTTATGTGCTTTTATCTTATTGTAGTCGAAGTTTAGAAGTATAATTTTGGTAGATATAGAATTATGGAGTGCCAGTATTTTTTGTTTTTTAATTTCAGTTTTAAAAACACCGTTTTTGTATGGTCTTTAAGTTTTGCTCACAAGAAAGTCATCTTTTAAGTCATACTTCTAACATAGGTAAGGTATCTGTTTCTCAGATTTCAGTTGGTATGCATTTGTTCAATTCACTGATATCTTTATATGTCATACAGTTCAATAGTAAAATATTTTTAATATAACACCTATATTGTCAATTTAAATATTCCATTTATGTAAATAAAAATACAACAAGACAGGAAAACTCAGAGAAAATATATTTATGTTATAATATGTAAATATGTACAATTTCTATGTGAAAGAAAATAATCATATTCTGAGAAAAATATAAGGATATCTTTTAAAAATTGCCCTTTTTTGGTAGTTTGACATGCATAAGAAAATATTGTAGAAAAATTAAGGGTTTTTATAAGAGAAGAATGGTGTGATACTTGTATTACATATTATAAAATATACTTAATATTCCATATCTAAACTGGTCTATGTAAATATGCTACATATATGATTTGGTTCAGTAGCAGATCATATATAGAGGATAAGTAGAACTAACAAATATTTGAACAGGCTTAATATATAAAATTATTAATATTTCAAATAATTACAAATTATTTAACTAAAAGGGAATAGCAAAATACATCAATAATTTACACAGAAATATAAAGTTTTAATAATAAACTTTATAAGCATACTTATAAAATATGCTTAATAATTGGTACAAGTTAAATAAATAAGATGTTCATTTATCTTAATACCAAATTATCAAGAGAGAATAAAAGGGTACTGGATTTTTGAAAATTTAGCATTAGCAAATTAGTATTTCTACTACTCTTTAAAAAATAAAGTATCATTTAAGATTGTATTGAATGCAGCTACTGACAAATGAATATAATTGTATAGTTAGAAAATTTAGATGATAGTTCATTTTAATAGATTATATTTTTTCATTCTGTGGATACCATGTAGCTATATGCCCAGTCAGTATATCTTAGATACTTACAGATAATATTTTCACGACATATTACTAATAAAAAACAAGTATAATTTAATATGTAAGCACATGTATATAACTGTATTATTATCTAAGTACAAATTTATGTGAAAATGTTTTTCACATTATCTTCAGTGATAATTGTGGTTACTTTGAGAAGAAATATGCATCTATTTTTTGGACATTTTGCACTGAGGATAAGCCAAATCTGTAAGTAAAACCAATAACATTTGTTACATGGCAGCATAATACTTGTGGCTGTTCTTTTAAGTTAATCTTTGCCTTTGTTTTCCTTCTAAAGTAGTATAAAAACTACCTTAGAAGATAGTGCTGAAGCACAAAACTAGATTTAAAAAAGAAAATATAACCAGCTTTTGTGGAGAATGTAATTATGATCCACATTAAAGCAGCTGTTCTCTGATTGGTTAAAGAGATTATTAATTAAAGTACCATAGGTAAACCCCTGCAGAGTCCTTTTTCTTGTTCCCCTTGCATCAAATGTTAATTATAATGTCTTTTGTACATTTGGGGACTTCTTTTACTATGGTGTCAAAAAATGACATCATTAAAGGCCATTATAATTCACAACAATTTATCTGATAAGTATAGAAAAAGCCTTAAAATTATGCTTTACGTCATTTCTTATAATGCATGCAAAAAGTTTACCAAGAATTGCTATTTGCAGAAAAAGAAGTTTATGGGCTGGGGATATTTCTCAATGGCACAAGTGCTTGCCTGGCAAGCACAAGATCTTGAGTTCCATTCCTGTGCCAAAAAAAAGTAAAGGAATTTTATGTTTATCTGAATGGTATCCATAAAGCTTGTTAAAGAGTTTGCTAATTTTAATATAGTTGTCTATATGTTTCTTTTGGGGATACTCAGGAAGCATAATTATGTGTTTATGGTTAAAAGCAGAGAAATTTCATGTTTTTAATGTTTATGCTTTTCTTATTTTTTCTTTCATATTCACTACAATATTAAATAGAATTGATGGGGTAAATATCCTTGTCTTTATGTTGATGTTAAAGTTTTCAATACTTTGCTGCTAATTATAGTATATGCTGTGTTTTTACTAAGATTTTGTTAAAAATCTCATAATTGGGTGGTAAATTATATCAAATGGTTTTTTGTGTGTGTTGTCATAGTGACATGATTGTGTTATTTTCTTTGTCAAGGTTGTTGGATTTGAAAATGTTAAACCAACTAGAATCCATTCTTGTGTTAAACCCAGTTGGTCATGGTGTGTTACAGTTGAAGTATCTTTGAATTCTGTTTGTCAAATATAAGGCTTTAATTTGATTCAGTTGTTTGTGTTTGTCTTAAGGTGTAACAGCTTTGATATTGTGTTATATGATATCCTTATTAACCTGGTATAAACATTTTAGGCAGTTTTATTGTAAGAGGTGTAAGAGGTTGTTCAAGATTGATGTTGTTTTAATTCTCACTTATATGAGAAAGATCAGCAATTCAGGTACCAGGATGTGGAATTGATCTATAGATGGTGAACCTTTAGGGCTTTCAGTAGTAACAAGCAACCTGCTGTGATATATATACAGTAGGTTCCCCACCACTAATTTATAAACAAGATTTCCTATAGAGATGCAATTTATTGAATAGATATAGAATTCTTGAGATTTCCAAGTTTCACTATTTTGCTAGTTTTATTTAATCATTTTAGGAATTTTAAATTTATTTATATAAATTTGCTTAATACTAACCATACTGCCTATCTCTAGTATCAGCGATAATTCCTTTTAGACCCCTGCTATTGATAATGTATGTCCTTCTTGCTTTGTTCATTCTTTCCAGGGATTTAATGGGTTCTTATAACCAAACCAGCTCTTACATTTGCTATTAGTTTTAGTTTATATGTTATTAACTGATTAATTTTCTATTTTATATTTATAATTTTGTTTGATTATCTTGATTTATTTTCTAATTTCAAAAAGTATATTTTCAAATATTATATTTGAAAGCTTTCTTCTGTTGTATTAGCGTTCTAAATTTTGCTTTAGATATATTTGAGCGTATGTTATACAATTTTAACAACTTAATTGAGGGAAAATTGTTGTTTTTGTGTGTGTACCTGAGACAGGGTATCATTATGCACTTCAGGCTGACCTTGAACTCACTTTGTAGACCAGGCTGGTCTCAAATTTGCAAGGATTCTCCTGTCTCAGCCTCCCTAGTGCTGGAATTATAGTCATGAGCCTCCATGCCCAGCCACCATGCCCTGTCTGAATTGATTTAAAAGGAGGTGCAAATTTAAAACAAATAGTATATATCTTGCTGTGCACACATGCTTGAGAAGAAAGAGATAGAGACACCATCACCATATCCATTTGTCTCCCCAGGCTGCCTTGTGGGCCCTTTAGATTTCCCTCTTCTGAGCTCTTCCCATATTCTTGTGCTATGGACATTTATGTATGAGTTTTTATAGATGTACAATTTCATTTTTGTTGGCCAGACTTCAAGTAGAATGACTAGATAATGTGGCAGTTGCATTTCATGGTTTTTTATAATATGCCAATGTTTTCAGATACTGTTATGTCATTTCAGACACTACAGGCAGTGTGAGAGTGATAGCTGCATTAGCATGCTTGCCAGGACTTGCTGTATTCAATATTTTTAACTCTAGTTTTTTGAATATGTGTGCAGTGATATCTCAGTTTTATTCTAAATTTAAGGGTGTACACAAGTCATTCTTATCTGCTTTTGCTCAATTAGTATAAAATGCATCACAGCTTTGGTTCTGAACATTTTTCCCATTTATGAGTTTGCACATACAGTGACATAGTGAATGTTGTGTATGAAATACCATACAAGTTACTGGAATCTTTGATATTTTGTCTTCATTTAGTAAACATTTGCTTTTGTTTCTCTGGCACTGGGCTCATCTGACAGATGTCAGGGAATTGGTTCTTTTGAAATTCTAAGGTTTTGAAAGACATTCCGTATTTCTAATCCATATTGATATTTGGGGCATAATCCATCAAAGAGGGCTAATGAATTGCTGGGTTGTCTGCTAGAACCTTTCTCACTTTGATGCATCCTGAGGTCCAGTCCATGTCCTGTGAACTTTTAGACTGCTAGAAGTCATACTGAATTGCTTAGTTTGTCAACTACAACTTAGACTTTTTGGTCACCTCCTTTGACTTTGCATATATTTTGAGGAAAAGAGGCACCAAATTTGAGCCTTATCACTCGCTTCTCTTCAATACAGCATCCTGAGTTGGGTCTCCACTGCAGAAAATCAAAAAACAAAAACAAAACAAAAAAAACCAAAACCCCACCCTTTGAACTAAAAATGTTTCCAAATGGTATCTTTTAGCATTACTAGTTTTTTCAGCAGAATGGTTGGCCTATTAGGGCTGCTCAACCTTTACTAAAAGTGGTTTCATATTTTAATGTCTTTGCCATTTCGTGTATGTGTGTGCATGATGTTGATCTTCCTATACTTAAATATTTAAGAAAAAAACTTACCTTTAGAGGAAAATAACCTTCTACATGGTGGATCATTTTCATCTCTATGCATTTACTATGGTTCTGTTAAATGTTTGCATTGATTGCCCAGTTCTCACCATATACTAGGTATGGTGGATATACATTACTGTGGTACATCCAAGTGGAAATCAAACAGTATGGCATATGTTATAGGATATCAGTTTTATAGTAATTTTACACAACTGAGCTTATTCTCAAGACCCTAATTTTATAGTAATTTTTAAAGATACAGTAATAGCTGGGTGTGGTAGTACACACCTGTAACCTCAACATAGGGTGGCTGGGACAGGAGGATTGCAAGTCTAAGGCCCAACTGGGTGATTTAGTAAGAGTCTGTTCTACAGTAATGTATATCCACCATGCCTAGTACATGTTGGGAACTGGGCAATCAATGCAAACATATGAGGGGTTATATTTACTATTTGCTATAGTAATTATATATCAATCTTTTATCTTGATATCCTTAGAGTTGAGTTATGAAATTATCAATTTATATAAATACAACTTCACAAAAAGAGAAATCCATTTTGCCTTTTCTATGTGGTCTTAGGTCATATACTCTAAGCATTTTATTGAAAATTTGATAGTAATAGTTCATTTTTACCTTTAGGTTTTCAAGGCAATTGTATATTTGGTTAAATGTGGGTATCTCAAGCTAACTTTTTGATGAATTTTGCGAATTAGATTTTAAAATGAAACATTTTATATAGTAGCAATTTTTATTTTTTTATATATTTTAGTACAGGTTCTACAGGGTCTCACTATGTAGATTGGACTTGTAGTGATTCTCCTGTTTTCAGCTTCCCAAGTGCTGGGATTATAGGCTCGGGACACCACACCCAGTCTCAATGGCCATCTCAGTGCACCCCTGGGTGGGGCCAGCACTGCACAGTGGGGATTGAATCCTGGCCACTGTGCTCTGCCTAAGTAGGTGCTTTAGTCTGCTGAGCTAACTGGCCAGCCCAGCAATTTTTAATTACAAAAGTAATATTATCTTTTTTTATGCTGGGTTTCTGTGTGTGTGTGTGTGTGTGTGTGTGTGTGTGTGTGTGTGTGCTGGCAACTGTGAATTAACTCCAGGGTTTTCACACTGATCTGTATCCCTGGCCCTTTTTTAATTTTTGAGACAGGAGCTAGCTAATTTGCCAATGCTGGGCTACAACTTGGCTATGTTCTTGCCTTAACTTTGCATAGTGCTGCAATTACAGGCTTGTGCTACTATACCTTGCTTTCAGTTGTCTTTTAATGTTCTAATTTTTGTTTTGAATTTTTGATATGTTGTTTACAAAGCAGTAGTGTGGTTTAATTTCTACGTTTTAGAATGTTTTCTACTTATTCTTTGTTGTTTATTTCTAATTTCAATTTGCTATGTCAGAGGACATACTTTGTTTTATTTCAATCTGTTTAATCTATTGAGATTTTTTTCCTCTGGCCTATTGTATGGGTTACATTGAAAATATTCCAGATATACCTACAAAGTATGTGGTTTTTTTTTTTTTTTTTTTGTCTTTTTGAGACAGGGTCTCACTATGCAGTTCAGGCTGGCCTTAAGCTCACTTTGTAGCTCAGGCTCGTCTTGAACTCACAACAATCCTCCTGCCTCAGCCTCCCGAGTGCTGGGATTACAGGCATGCACCACCATGCCCAGCCCATAAAGTATGTGTTTTGTATAATGGTTGTATGAGTTATTCTGTAGGTATCTGCCAGTTACATAACTTCATAGTGTTCATATCTTGTATATACATTTTGAAAATTTTCTGCCTAGAAGTTTTATTCATTTTTAAAAGTGAGATAACTATGTGAGGTGATTGGTATGTTAATGATTTTTGTCTTCTCACAGCATATATAATTGATGTCAATTATGCTTCAGTAACTTTGGAAAAATATTTTAAAATGAGTTATTGAAGTCTCCAAATATTATATTTAAATTGTCTGTTTTTCCTCAGGTTTACAAGCTTTGCTTGAAATTGGGGGGGTTGTTGTTAGGATATATCAGTTTAGAATTTTTATAATTTCATCATCAGCTGATTACATTGACTGTAAACATTTAATATTTTCTAGCAAAATGTTATCAATATTAATATAGCTATACCAATTTTCTTATAGTTTATCTTTTATGACATGTCTTTTCCATTCTTTAACTTTCAATATATTTGTATCTTGAATATGTGTCTCACATACACAGCATATACTTGTATCTTTCTTTTTATCTAGTCTTAAAAAAAGATTTTTTTGAAAAGATTACTATCTTTTCCTTTCCTTGGATTCCTTCATCCATTCACTGTTAATGTTATCCTCTAGATTATTGGACTTATGTCTGCCCATTTTTTACTGTATGACTTGTATTTTTGCCTTATGTTTTTCATTCACTTTCTTTCATTAAATTCATTTTGTTAGCAGTTTTAATAATTTTTACTATTATTTGAGGTTATTAGTGTTTATTCTTTGATTTAAAATACACACCTTAATTTTATATCATGGTTCAGATTTACACTAAATTATTTTACACATTATTCTGTATGTTCAAGTGTATCCAGTAAGACATAGAACATTTAGTTATGTGGAATACCCTCACTTTTGTGGTATTTTGTAAATATATGTTTACATATATATTAGCATATAACATACTAATAAATACTATTATATTAATATGCTTATGTATCTTACACATCATAAATACTCTACCACTGAGCTACATTCCTACATCCTTTTTTACTTTTTATTTTTATTTTAGGACATGGGCTTGCTTAGTTTCCCAGACTGTCCTGCAACGTGTGTTCCTCCAGCTTTAGCCTCTAGGACAGCCTGAATTGACAGTGTATATTACCATATCTAGCTTGATTTTAATTCTTTACTCTGATAGTTTTATTCATGACTCACTTTTCATGTTTTTATTGTCAAATACATTAATTTGTTATAATATAAAAAAACTCAGTTTTATAGTTATTCTTCTGTGCAGTTGTGTTCTAAATCAATTATAGGAGAATAACATTAATATGTCAATATATTTTGTCTAATCATTACCTACATAATTACTAGGTATGTTTGCATTTGCAATACAGATTCTAGTTGCTATTTGGTGTCATTTGCTCTTGAGGAAGTTCCTTTAAATCTGTTATATTGCAGAGTTTGTAACAGATTCTTCCAGATTTTTTTAATCTGCAAATGTCTCAGTTTAGCCTTACTGTGAGGATAACTTTAATGGATAAAGGAATCTTGCTTGGTGTATTTTTTGTTCTTTTTATTTTTTTAAAGACAGTAGAAATTAGGATTAAAACAGAAAAAGTTACAAGTGATACAGAATTTCACTTAAAGCAATAAGAATTTCAAGTATTAGTTGTAATATACAGTGTATTTTTTGTTTTTATAAGCCTTTGCATGTTTCCCACTTCATTTTAATAGTGTTTCTCATTAAAATGAAGTGATGGTATACTTAATATCCACTTGGTTATGATGATTCACTTTGTACCTCCTGCTTTTAATGTTTTCTCTTAATCTCTGGCTTTTAACTTTTTTATTGTGATGTGTTTTGATATGGCTTTCCCAGCATTTATCATCCTTGAAGACTAATGAGCTGCTTAGATGTACAGGTTTATGCATTTTAAAAAATCTTGGGAATTTCCACCTATTATTCCTTTGAATACATTTTCAGTCTTACTCTTTCATATTACCTTCTGCTGTTATGGATTTGTTGGTATTATTGATAATGTTCCACATTTTCTGTACTTCTTTTCCTATTTCCTTTTCTCATGTTTCATAGCTCCTATTGGTTTATTTTCAAGTTTGTACATGTGGATGCATTTGTGTGTGTATGCACACATGCAAACATACACACAGACACAGATATGTCCTCTTGTTAGCTTATCCTGAAAAACAGCTTTCCATAGCAAAACTAAGAACAATATGCAATGTATTAATTATTTTAACTGTCCTGCTAACCTGTTTTGAAACTGTTTTGCTATTTTTTCTCATTTAAATTAGTTTAAAAAACTAAGAACATTTACTTGTCAATTCCCTTTACTTCCCCTTGAAAGCTCTTGCAGAGTTTTTGCTCATCTCTCCTTGTTGTTTTCTTTACCCTGTAGAAGAAATTCTATTTTCTGTTTATTGTTAAGACAGTCACAGATTTCTAAGATCACAGGGTTCGCTTTATTATCTTAGCCTTTCTAATTAAAGGTCCAGATTTGTTTTATGATATTTTATCATTATTATCATATATTACTTTTAGTTTTTTAAAGTCTATTTTTATAATTTTTGGAAAGTTAACTGATCCATGAAAACAAAATACTGCATGTAATAGTGGAATACTGTTTGATTTTTTGATGTGTATACATTATATACTGCTTAAATCAGTTTAAGCATATCTGTCTCCTCAATTGTTTATCATATCTTCATGGTGAAAACATTCAATTTTCTTCTAGCTCTTTGAAATGGAAAGAAAATTTTCCTTTAGTTTTGTGGGTATATTTATAATAGTTGGTTTTGAAGTCTTTTTCTGCTCTTAGAAGTGCTTTCCCACAAAAGCAATCTCTGCCCACCTTTTATCCTTTACATGTGACACACATACTTTTCTTTTAATGTCTCAGTGTTTTTCTATTGTCACAAAAAACTGTACATAGTAGGTATTATAAGGTACCAAATCTGGATGCTGATTCCCAGCCTTTGTTGTTTGTTTAGTAACTTGTCTAGTTTATGATATTTGTTCCAATTGCAGTGAACAGATTTTGATATTCTTATTCAGATTTTCTTTACATTTTTATCTTTTAACCTGCTTTCCTGTGGGTCCTCCTCTGGTTAGCATGAGTCACTTATTAGTCAAAGGTTGTACTCAGGCTGCTACAGCTAAAAGATGTTCAATTTTTATCCTTAGATATATTCTTGTCTTGGTGATTCCTTTAAAGTTTCTTGGCTTAAAGTTATATTTTCAGAATTGAACAGAATAGACTGTGATTTTATTCTTAAACTTAGTTTTACAGGAGTTACCCAGTGTCAGAATAGCTTTGTTGTTCAGCAAGAGATTGGTCAGAGATTATGTGTAAGCACTTTGAGCCTCAAATGCTGTTCCCTTTTGCTGAAGAATCTGTTGGTAATTTAGAAAGGCTTTCAAGACTTCCTCCATATCCTGCCCTTTACAGTTCTTCAGTGGATGCAGACTCCCAGAGATAAGTGTGATTCCAAAAGAGCCTTTTTGGTTTTTTTCCCTTTGGATCTCTCTACTTATTTTCTGGGTACTCTGCCATCTCTCTTGTTGCTACTGCTGCTGTGGAGCTACCAGTTTTTTCTTTTTCTTTTTACATTTTAGCCCCACACTCATGTTCAAATACCATCTGCAATCCCCCAAAGCACTTATTGCTGAAAATCTGCTTTCACACCATTCTTCTCCTGCCTCATTGGTATTTGCTTATCTGTGCAATAGGACAATGACCCTCAGGTGCTTTGGTGGCAGTAGTGGTACTGGGATGTCCATGGGAAGGGTAGGGCCTCAATATCTACCAGTTCTTTCTTATATAGCTCACCATTGGTATCTCCATTATATTTGAAATCCTTAGTCATGAAATAGTCAGGTTGTGTCCCACAGACTCTATGTTCAGGCAGAGCTGTGATACCCACATGTTGCTTTGGGTAAAAGATCATCAGTGCTATATTTAGCTAGGGAAGGGGCAAAGAAGCACAGCCCACAGAGTAGTGATACCTCTCCTCTATGGGTGGGCACCCATAGGGAAAGATAGTAGCATCTGTTGTTGACCATCCTTTCTTTTCACACAACTTCTATCCAACAAACTAGACAGAGGGAAGGGAAATCATCAGGGCCAAATATTAATGATCATTTGCTCCTGAGGAGGAGCTCTTGCCCACCTGGGTAAGAGACTTGGTAAGAGAAATTTACCCTAGTTGCCTTGACTGTACTCACTTGGAATAGAACTTCTTTAGTAGGGAGCTTTATAAGGTAGTTAGTGAATGAAATAAACAGCTTGTACTTCTGTAGTACAATTGGACCCCTACATTGGATGCTACGAGGAGTTAGGAGTATAATCTTTTGCCACACTTTCATGCCTTGGAGGTTCTATAACAACTCTAGGAACAGGGTGCATGACAGCAGATCACAGATTTCACTGAATATTTTTCTCATTTTCTGTGTGTCCGTAGATTTCTTTCTAGTGGTATTTCTAATATTCACCACTTTAATGATTGTTTCATAGGGTTAGTATCCACCCTGAGAGCTCCTCAAACATCATTTCTAAAGTTCCTTTCCTAGTTTATTTAAACTAAAAGCCATGAACAGTCAAGTTACCTTCTGGTAAAATGGTGATAGCTACTAATATGTTCACAAAAAGGATAATAATGTCATTGTCAAGTTTACAAAGAGTTTTCTTTTCCCACTTCATCTTGGCATTGCAGTTGAAGTAGAAGTATTTATGGACTTAATAGTATTCCATTCCTTATAACAGCCAAAACTCAGTCTCTGAAGAGTGAGGATTCAGGATAGTGGTTGACTGTAGGGAAAGAGGAAGGCATACTAACAAGAGGCAGTAAAAGCAATTTGCCAGCCTTATTATTTTGAAAGTCTGACATTGTCTCATTCTCTATGAGTGGTTTTTATTTAATTGAATTTATCTTTGGTTAACCGATAGATATGATTATTGTCTTGTCTTTTGTGTTTGTATTATGTTTTGAGGTATAAATACATATGTCATATGCTATCA
Organism: Ctenomys sociabilis; assembly: GCA_004027165.1. Lineage (NCBI taxonomy): Eukaryota > Metazoa > Chordata > Mammalia > Rodentia > Ctenomyidae > Ctenomys > Ctenomys sociabilis. The sequence continues at coordinate 9,951 of PVKA01013721.1, read as the reverse complement.
CTGAAATTTTCATATGTGCGTGTGTGTTTGTGTATTTGTGCATAGGCATGCATGTGCATGCATATGCATGTGCAGGCTATCTGGAAAGGAGGCAGGATGATATAATTGGAGAATATGTATATGTATGGTGTTTCAAAGACATTTTTAATTCTTTCTAATGGGCATACATTTGTTCTCTTCAGTAACAGTCTCTACATTTCAGATATATGTCAAATATATAAGATGCTAATAAACTACATTTTAAAAGGTAGCTTTTTAACTGGACTGTTATATACCATGTAATGATTGATGCATTGTGTCAACTTGAGAAGTATAGAAGTTTTTTTTTTTTTTTTTTTTTTTTTTTTTTTTTTTTTTTTTTTTTTTTTTTTTTTTTTTTTTTTTCTTTTCTTGTGAAACCAGGGATTGAATTCAGGCCCTTGTGCTTACCAATGAAGCTCTTATTCCACTGAGCCATCTCCCCAGCCCCAAGAAGTATAAAAGTTTAACTAAGAGACTCAGCAGGGGCCAGGGTCCTCATTTTATAAACATCCTGAGCCTGTGCAAGAGGAGGGCACTGAGATGGTGTAGGTATAAAGAACCCACTCTAGGGTGGAAAGCCTGCTTATAATATAAGGAGAAGAAAAGAAGCTCTCCCTCCTGCCCTGCCTTTGCTTTTGCTGCTTTTGCTGCTTTTGCTATCTTTTGCAGCCTTGAGCTGTTGCCCCTCTGCCATGCCACCCTGCCTTGGAGCCAGCTCATTTTGGGCTGAAGCCATCACACACTGCGAGGCACATAAACTTTTCTTTCCTTAATTTTTGATGTCAAGTATTTTGTCTCAGCAGTGAGAGAAAAGTAACTAAGACATAGCCTTTTATGTCCAACTTGTTTTTCAAATAGCAACATCTTTGTAGTTGTTCATGGAATCAAGTTTACATTTTGTTTTTTATTTCTAGTATTTTATAGCATGAATATTCTTTCATATGGATAGTGATGCAGTCTGTGGTTGCCTGGCATTTTGTTTTAATCTTAGTTGTGGTTTCTTTATATACACTGTGATACATATATCTGTTAAAAAATATGCATCCATTTTTCTTAGTAATGCTCCTGGGAGTAGAGTTGTTGAGTTAAAAGGTAGACATAGAAATTATAAATATGAATAGATATTTGAGATTTTTTACCATCATTAAGGACCTGGATGTTCGTTACTAAAGTGAGTGCTTTTCATATCAAAATGACCAGCGAATATTTTTCTATAAGTGAATGTAAAAGTTATTGAAAATTCCTAGAATTTTATACAAAGAGTACTGAGTATATGTGCTGAACAAATTTAAATGAACAATGATAGTCTAAAGAAATAAATGTTTTTCTTGTGTTAGATAAAACACTGATTGTTAAGAAAAGTGAATCCTTTCCACATATCAAAAAAGGAACAAAGGTGTCTTGGAACTAACTTACTTTATAAAATGTAATTACAAGTAAGTTTTGTGCTGTAATGTCATTATATCATATTCCTTTATTCACTTGTACAAGCCAGTTGGTTAATGTGGTCTTTGTATATCATTTTCTGCCTTGGCCTTGGCCTTGTAAAAAAATGATTATACTTCCACCTGTAATTTGATTGCTGGTACTGGGTGCCACCAGTTACAGAAGTAATATAAGGCAAATCATAGCAGTCAGAGAAAGCATGTTTATCAGAAGAATATCATATGTTGTTCTGACAGCAACTAAATATGACCTATTCTCAGTATCCAAGGGTAATATATTAATGAAGAAGTAATTTCCTGATCTAATTCCACAGAGCTACAGGATCAAAGGTACAGTGTTTCAGCTTTGCTTAAGTAGACACCCAAATGAAGTTATGAGGTCAGAATGCCTAAGACTGATACTGTTGAGAGTAGCAGCACAAAAATGGGTATTATTGAAGGGGAATGTAACCAGTCTGTACAATGTGGTACTAATTTCTGTGTGCTGAGTGCCATGGAAAGAACTTAAAGAATTCAATTTAATTTTCACAAACACTGTCAGATATGATTCAGTGAGGTCACTAGGGGCTAAGAAGTATGTAATTTGCTGTGGAAAATCAGGGAGCTGTGAATGAGGTCTTAACACTTTAAAAAATTTGTTGTTATTTTCTCTGGTTCTGGAGACTGAATCCAGGGCTTTTGCACTGAGCTTTCCATAAACTATTTTTTAAAAAACCACATTTTTAAAATCCATACAAGGAACAGGTTGTTTAATTCTTTTCTAGTCTTGGGCTCAGTATATAGATTGGGTTGATGGTTTTCTCCATGTTGCTGCTAACAATATGATGAAGCTCTGCATAGAAGGCCCTCAGGTCCAGTACGATGGCCCTGAGATGCCCATAGGCTGCCTCATCTCTGTCATGCACCAGGGCCTGGTAATCCATTACATGAGTCTCCTTAGAGGCCTTGGCTACAGCATCCCTGTGTTCTGAGAAATATATGGAAATGGTTGCCTGGAAGGCTTCTACTTTGGTCTTGACTGCATTCACCCTTTTCAGAACTTTCTCCTGGATTGCTACCACCAAATTATTTCCATCCTCAATCTTAGGGATCAGGTGCTGAATCTATGCAATCACCAGAATACACTTCTCTTTGAGAGTCCATACTTCCGGAGCAAGCAGGGCCAGGAGTTTCTCATTCCCAGGGAGAAAGCCACACTTAGGGACTTCTTTCTTTTCCTGCCTATCTGTTTCCATCTCATTATCCTTGGGTGAAGGGTCTGGCTAAGGATGTCCAGTGGAGCCCAAAGGAAGGTCATGTCTGCCACATTGAGGGAATCCTCCTGCAAGAACTGGCTTGGGTATATGATTTTCTGTGGCAATTCCTCAACCTCCTGGAAAAGATTTTGTCTGAAGACTTCTACCTGTTTGTGGGCCTTCTTGCTCAGGTGCACCCCACAAGGTTTGGCCATGCTGTTCCGCTTGCTAGATCTCTTTTTTTGTGGTTTAGAGACTATCTTACTAATCCCCCAAGTTACCTTGCTGGCCTCGAAATTACAATCCTGCCTCATCCTTGCAAAACACTAGTAATGCAGGCATATGCCACCTTGTCTTGCAGATCTTAGCACTTTAAACTCCAAGGTACTCTCCTTAAACTTTTATTGCAGAGGCAGTTCACAAAGAGATGTTCTTCCTCTGGTGAAAAGAAATTCAGCATGTTATGGCATTAAAATCCTGATAATTGTGTAGAATGTTATTTTCCACTTCTTTTCTATTTTATTTGCTTGTTTTGCTTGTTTCTTCCTTTTTTCTTTTTTACTATAGTCATAGTAATCATACTGTGTAGTAAATTTGTTCATACTACAATCATAGTAGCTCACAGTTCATAGGGATTTCAGTTCATTATCAGCTGTCCCTAAGGCAGAATGACATGCCAGAGAAGCATAGTAGAGGGGAAAGATTATGGTGGACAATATTTCATAAATATTGAAATATTCTTGTTCTCTGCAAAATGAAGTTTGCATATACAATCATTTTTAAAATGTGCTCTTTTTATACCTTCATTATAGAAACAGTTCACAGTTTTCTGTAAGAAAAGAAATTTGATAAGTATGCTGTGGCATAAAAAGCCTGAATATTGTGCAGAATTATATTCTTTCTTTTCCTCTTTTTTTTTGTCTTTCGCTTTGTTTTCCTCCTCCTTTTCTTACTATAATCTTAGTAATCAGTATATATAAATGATGAGATGCTTATTTTCTGCAAAATGAGGTTGGCTTTTACAATCATTTTAAAAATCGCAGTTGTTAAAAATTCAAATAAACTCAACTCTCTACTCTAATATTATATCATTTGTAGCTTGGTTCTCTCAGGCCAGGAGAGAAGTTAAAACCTAGAATCAGTGTAGAAGTCTATTCAGAAAAATAGTATTTCTCTTTAAGTTTGAAGAAAAAAATCCATGGAAAATAATATAAAGCAGAATTTCCCTTTAAAGGCTATTCTTTTTTTAAATCAAAGATAGTAAACTTCGAGTTACACTTTCTAAATTCAGTGTATAAATTACATATACATATATAATTTATTATGTAGACATTGTAATAAATTATAATAATATGTATTATGTAGTAGCATACATATTGTGTGTGTGCATGTGAATGTGTGCAGTTACGCAGTAGTAATTTTGAAAGTGGATTAGAGAAGTGATAAGAAATTCCCAAAGCACTATCTGGAAATAACTAAGAATATATATTGGGTAAGTATTGCCATTGGCATATATTAAGTAGAGTGTGATTTGCAGATAAAATTCTTACATCAGGCAAGATATTCCATATTTCTATGCTATAAAATAATTAGTTTATAACTGGTGGTAATGCTTAATAAGTGTATCTATAATGTCCTATGTTCTTATTTGTTCTATAACTAAAATTTCATTTATAGAATATGTGCTTATTTTCAGGTATTGTTTTATAAGGGTAAATAAAGTATAACTTTTTCTCTTGAGTTCACAATTTAGTGGGGGAGAGAAAAAATAAAGAAATGATATTAGCAGAATAGGAAATGATCAGGTAGTGAGAAGAGGGTGTAAAATGCCTTGAAGTACCTAGAACAAGGGTACTTGAGAGTCTGTGGTTTCTAAAAAGACCTAGTCAGCTACAATATAAACAAACACAAAAATAAAATTAACCATTTTCTGGAATGTTCAAGAGATCTTACTCTCATGCTGTCGAAGTCTATTATGAGACCAAAAATGATCACTTGAAGACGATTATATGGTGGCAAAGCATAAATATAATAATGCAGTGAACTCATTTTTTGTTTTTCTCATAAATACAAGCCTGCAAATTCCTCATCATCTTATCCTTTCAATACTTTAAATATTCTTAAATGTTTAAAAAGGGGGGTAATAAATGAAAACAAGAAACAAGAAAAAAAGTCATAGGACTGTCCTGCTACAATGCTGTATATGGTTAGATTTCTAAATTGCTGTGTAAAACTATGTAATTTTTTATTCCTATTTTTAAAAATATTTTTTCTATTTTTCTAATTTTTGTCTTCACATTGTATAGGGGTTTAAAGTTTAACATATCAATACTAGATGAAAAATACCTGTTCCATGTTATGTCTAAGATGTTTGATATTCAGACAGATAGTGAGGTTAAGCTCAACTGCCTATGTTATAGGGTAATAATATTAAGCTTCTCGTCTGGAAGGTTAACAACTTAAGTTTGCAGACCAAAAATTAGAGAAAAAGATGGGCTTTGAGGACAGCCAACATTTTGGCCCTAGCCTTTCAAGGTCAGCGAGGACTTAGGACATAGGAGAATTTGTACGGTAACATCCTGTGATTCAGTGGTATCCCAGATTTTCTGATTAAGGAGATTATGTGGCCACAGAGCAAAGTAATCAACAATGTAGAGTGTACCTAAGGAGAGTCACATGGAGAGAAAACATTTTCTCAGGCTTTCTCAGACAGCAAATTGGTCAAGCAGTGGCCATAACTCATCCACACGGCTGACACTGACAAAAGATCTGCAAACTTTTGTACAGGGTTTCAGGGTAAGTCCTAAGGGGATTTGACTGACCTTGTTAGATGCAGAAGCTACATTTTTTTTGTTATATAGGTCTTGCTTTATCTTAGTCTTAACCATCCAGCAGAAAAGTATAAAAACGAAGTATAAAGAATAAAGCCATATTAATATACTGAGTTATAAAAGACTCAAGTCAACAAATTCTGACACTGCCAGTCTTGCAGATAATCCACTACCGTAATAGACTACTGGTCTATATTGGATTGCTCTGCTGAATTCATGCATCTACAGTGTATGAATGGCAGTAGAATACACATCACTGACAAAAGTAAACAAAAAAAGGGGATATAAATGGACCATATTGCAGTGGAAAAATATATTCAAAATAGAATAAATACACAGCTACTTTCTCTTAGTTTAGTGAGAAGGTTTTGAACTAATAGTATTTATACAAGATATCATCTACATCTTGTACTAGGAATAACTACTACAAAGACGATATGGAATGTATTAATTTTTGTAACTTTGCTATGAACCTGTTTTGAAACTATCTCATTGCTACTTCTTTCTCAATAAAATTGTTAAAATATAAAAAATAAATAAGTAAATTTAGCTTCTTAGAATTAGGTCATTAATAGATATTTCATATATACAGAGTCCACCAAAAATGTGTACACAGTTCAGGAAAAGAAAAATAGTATGATATTTTTGTAACAGCTCATGCTATCCTTTTATGGAGCATCCTAGAAGATGTCATATATAGCAAAAAGCCCACTACACTGCCAGCATTCAGACAAAAAGTTGAAAGTGTACATGCACTCTCAATGCCCAAGCAGCACTTGGCTGTACTAATAAATATCTGGAAGCTATTCTACTACTTTGAGCAACTCTTATAATTGTAGAAGCTAAAAGTAACTTGCATTAATCTCCTGATGTCTAAGTAAATTTAGTAAAAATTAAAAGATTTATGCAAGTTGTTTTCTTTTTCTGAAGTTTAATATGTATACATTTCTTGGTAGTCTCCTCTCCATGTATAAATATACTATATAAAGTAGCATATATACATACATATACCTTCCCCATGACTAATGTCAAGAAAAGCCAAGACTTTCCTCTTATATCTTCATAGCTCATATTGTACTTGTGACAGCATTGGATCTATTTCATTTTGAATGAATAGACAAGTGTACATCCTAGTTGGGAATCCAAACAGTGATCCTGCAGTGGGGCATCTTAGGTGTGAGCTTGCATACCCCAACTTTGCCTCAGGACAATGTCAGAAGAAGGAAGTTGCTATTTGCAACTTGGGATAGATGAAGAATATTATGTCCAAGAGGCTTACTATAGCTGCTTAATTCATCCTAATCTACTGTTGTAATACACATTTTTATCCTCTTCTATTAAAGTACCTAACCAAGACTCTATCCACCTCACCCTGACCTGTGCATATACCTAAAGTTTTTCCTTCTTGTTTTCACTGTCAAGCTCCAATATTTAAAAACCATCATACTTACAAATGTCTATTGGGTATAGACTCCTTTCTGTAGCTTGTGATTTAATTATCCCTAAGTAACATGAAAGTTTTGAGATTCTACCCTCTAACTGTCTTACACTTTTCTATATTCTTAGTACTACAACCTCAGTTTCTGAGATCATGAGCTTCTCTCATTTAGGTACTCATCACCTCTGGCAACTCCTCATAAATGATCTCAGGACTAGATATTCTTTGAATGAAATAAGCACATTTCTATTTCCTTCCTTGTTTCTTCTTACTCATTGTCTTACTTGTGAAGATGCACTCAATTTTTGTCAAATTAAGTGCCTCTAACTTATGTATTTCACATTTCTCATGTGTATTTGCTGGTATAAAAGGTGTGCCTGTTTAGTGTCTCAAAAATACTTATTTGAATGTCTACATGGAATATCTGTATGCTCTAGAGGAACCAGCAATATTGTAGATGTATCTTGTAGATATGTACAAGCCTACTTTATGATTCCCACACATTCAGCATAAGCATCAGGGAAAATGATAGATAGGCAGATTCTGAAGCCACACAACAGATTACCTCATAATCTACTGTGAACGTTTGTGCTTTAACTAAACCCTGAAGTTTTTCTGATTCAAGATAAATTTGAGAATGAATAGATAGCATGGTTTAACTCTCTACAAATAAGCAACTTACCATACTATAGTATTTGTTTTTTATTTTTCCAGCTTGATGGCAAGGATGGTGCTAAGCAAAGACTGTATTGGATTGTTCTTTACGTGATTCACTCATGGAATTCAAATCTATGAACATTTTGAAAATGACTGTACCACTTTGGATTCATCTACTTTACCTGACCTGCAAAGAATGGCCAACGTGATATTTCATGGAAGTGTTAATCATGGCAACTTTGGAGTAGTCATAAGGTACAGGAAACGGCTTTACCAGTTTTAAAATATCTTCAAAATGAATGCTTGGTTTGGTTCTCACAATATGAAGGAGTAAACAAAGCAAGAGTGCTCTCACGTGTGGATACCACAGGAGGCCCATTAGGTACTTTGCCTTCCCCTTTGGCCTCCATGGAACAGAGCAGGAGATCAACCAGTCTCTCTGTGAGAGCTTTTGTTCAACCCCCAGATGGAATCTTTGTGCATTTTCTCAGGACCTCTACTTGATTTTGGGTATCCAGCATGCTTAGCACCTTGGTGTCAGGTACCAAGAGTACAGACTAGGCTAAGGCAGTGAATTGGAAAATTGTGTGACCCAGCATGTGCTTCGCATGGCAGGGCACCGCACTGCAGTACGGGTGCTAGGCCCATCACTTTGTGTATTCCAGTGGTTGTGCTTTTGTGTTTCCTTTGCCCGGGCCGAAAAACACTTCTGGGGATCTCTGTTTGAATCACTCCCAAGCAGAGCTGTCAGGCCCCGAGTGGTGCTTGTGCTCATCTCATTCTCTAGGAGACAATGGGGAATGCGTCCTGAGGTGGGCCCTAGGAGAAGGGAAACTAAGGTGGGACAGGCAGTTTGGAGGACTGTGCATGAAGGACTTGGGTGCCTGGCCTCCCCAGGGAGCGAGCTAGCTGAGAGCCATGTGCCATGGGCCATGGGCCATGGGCCAAGCAGAAACAGCTGCCCAGCTAAATGCATCGCGGGCATGCACGCATGCAACGCACCCAACCACGTGGGTACCTGCTGCTGAACGAAGGGGCTACCTCTAAAGGAAGCCCAGAAGTGGCATTCACGTCCTCTGTGGGGGTCCATTCATGCAAGGTGGGAGTTCTCGGTCCCTCCCTTTGTTTTGAGCCCCGAGTGAAGATTGGGGTCTACATATCCCTTGCCAGAACTGTTCTGAGGCACAGTCAAGTAGGCTTCACTAGCTCTCACCAGCCACCCCCGGGCCGTGACAGTCACAGTGGCCTGACTTGAGGCACTGAGGTTCTCCGCAGTTGCCGCCTTGACAAAAGCATAAAACCTTGTCCTTGCTCAAATGCTCCCGAGCCACAGCACTGAGAGCAGCAGCCAAGCCACAGACCATGCGGCCACTGGTCAGGACACTGCTGGAGTGTCTCGCGGCTATGTCTCCTTGGAAAGGCAGTTGTGCACCCCGGGGTAAGACGTCGTGGTCCTGCAAGTGAACTGGTATAGTCCTTCCCCCTCTGGGTGTTTGGGAGACCACTACAGTGAGATGTAAGTTATCTATGAGGACGATAGTCTGGCTCCCTATTCCTGGAGTACAGTAGGCGGGACAAGCTGCCTGCTGAGCCCTCTGGAGGTTGGTCTCCACAGGGTTCCCGGGGGGGTGTGACCTGAGGGTAGTGGACTAGGGAATGCTTTCAGGGGAAGTCACCAGATGGGCGCTTGGCCCCATGTAGCAGTACGCAAACCGCAACAGGACTGACTTTCAGGCGGAGCCCGCTGTAAGAAATACAGGATGGGCCTGATTGAACATAGCTCCCAGGCAGTCTTTCCCCTGTCCTGGGATGTGGGGGACGCTTGAGGCCACGGTCCAGGCCAGGTTTCGATGCCAAGTGAGGTTTCTGAGTTAAGAACTGTGATCGCTGTTGCTTTCTCTCCGGCCCATTTCGGAACTCTGTGTGGCAGGGCCCTGCTAAGGCGCTAGGATGGAGCGTATCCCGGTCCAGACAGACTTAGTTTGTGTTTTTGGCATGCAAGCACTCGGGTGAAGACACAGGTGGCCCGGGAAGAAGGAAGGATGCTTTGCCTTTTGACCCAAGCCTTTGCTTTAAACATGCCAAAACAGAGGAGAATGCCTTGAAGTCCAGTTTTTAGTAAACAAGGTGTTCTGAGCCTACCCTGAAGCCAACAAGCGTAGAATTTCACAACTATCCCTTTGCTTTCCGAAACTGTGTCCCGAGAAGGCCTGAAGGAGAATTCCGGACGCGATAGTCCTTTGTGTGTTGGACCCATGCACCTGCATGCCCGCCAGCGGAGGGCCTTTTAATTCGGAGGTGGGCCTGTGTAAGGAAGGCCCAGT